>JAULBY010051461.1:0-11740 GCA_032358315.1 Ophiocytium majus
GATGCTGCTCAGCAGATGGGGGGGGGGGTTGGGGGGGGGGCGGGGTTTGAGGGGTTGAGTAAGTGGGGACAGAGGCGGCCGGGGTGGCGTGTGCTGACGTGGGTGGTGTGCGGGGGTGGAATAGGAGAGGGTGGGAGGGGTGCGGCAGGTGGTGGTGTGGCTTGGGAGGGAGGGCGGGGGCACACCATGGCACGGCATGTGCCGAATGGAAGGCATTTTTTGAGGCCCGGCCAGGTATGTGTCATGCCGCCTGAGTTTGTCAGTGGTGCATGGGAGGGATGGCGACGGCTGTTGCAGGCGTGCGCGGATGGAGGCAGAGGCAGTGTGTCAGCCTGAGCGGCAGGGGTGCTAACGCGCTCTCAACGCGGATGCGTGTGCCCAGTGAGTGCAGGTGACACCAAAGGCATGCGACACCACCATGTCTCACCATATGGCGGAGCAGAAGAGGAATGTGCTGCTGAACACCATCATGCCGAGCACCGCCTCCCAAGCCCAGTCCTCGGTGCACGTGTCCACCCTGCCGCAGGCGCGTGTGCACGACACGCCGGCCGCCCGAACCGCCGAGTCGTTGAAGGCCCAGGCCGCCATGACGCACGAGGCCACAGCTGTGGGGGGATGGATGAGGAGGCGTGTGAGGCAGCACAAGCAGGGCACGATGTCAGGTCGGATAAGCAGGGCGCAGGGCCGTGAGCGATGTTTGATGCTCGTGCTGCTGAACAGCAGCATGTTGCTGTCCTGCACCAGCGAGAGCAGCTTTGAAAGTAGCTTTGCACTGCTGACACACCAGCCCCTTCAGCCTGAGACAGGAAGGGACCTCAAGTGACGGATATAGGGGTTCTCGCATGCGAGGAGAGTGCACACCGAACTGCTGGGTGGGCCGAAGCACAGCGGCATTGGGTGTCTCTCAGACTGTCTCCCTCCCCATCACACGCGTCAAGCGGGAACACTGAGGCATTCCTTGTGAACCAAAGAAGCCACACGGCACAGACACCTATGGCGGCTTGGCCGGGGGGGCAGGCTCTCACCATCGATGTCATAGCACATGAAGACCCCGTCATCCCTCTCTATGCCCTTGTTGGTGGCCAGGCAGTTGACGGTGGCGTAAGGGGAGGCGCAGCAGTCTGCTCTTCTCAGGCCGAAAACTCCTAGCACCTGCAACAGGAGCAGAGGCACCCCTAGCAGGGCCATGGTGCGGCGGGAAACGCCGCCGACGGACGGCATGGGGACGTCCCCGCCAGCCCGGCACGCCAGGGGCCCGCCGGCCTGCTGCCCTGCCCTCTCTATCGGGCACGTCGAGTCCTGGCAAAATCCTTTGTGACGGAGGGGCGACAAAAGGAAACTGCACACTTTTGTGCTGAGCAGCCTAGAGGTGGGTTTGAGTTGACACGCCTCTCTCGCGATCACGCGACGAGCAGCAACAAGCAAACTGCAAACCTTTCAACAGCACAGCACCGCTGGCGCGTGGCAGTGGCACAGCAAATGCTGTGGCAGCAGCAACTGTGGCAGCTGCTGATCTGGCAGTAACAGCTACGGCGCTCCAGTGTGCGGCAGGTGCCGTCATCATCCAGAGCTTGCTTGACCCTGCTCTCTGTCGCGTCAGACCATGTTGGCTGTGCGAGCTGCATGTATAGCCCCTGCGCGGCGACGTTGCTGCTGTGGCGTACAGCAATCCTGCAGAGGCCAGTATTCTCTAGCGCCGCGGGCATTAGCAAAGTATCGTGGCCCTAGCGCACCGGCGTTTCTCGTCAGCTCACAAACGAGGCCCTGCAGCACCAGCAGCAGCAGCACCAATAATGGGCCCCCGGGCGCCACCGCTGCCACCACCACTTTCGACTGGCAAGCACTGGAGGCTGAGAGGAAGGAGTGGCTGCGCGACCCACAGGTCATAGCAGACCTGCGCTCAGACCACAGGTACGCTGTGCTGGAAAACCCACCGGCATGGGGCCCCAGCTCACACCCACTAGACCACCACCACCACCAGCTGCCTTGCTCCACCCACACCCTGCCCAACGGCACACTCTACGCCCACCGCACAGCCGCCCTTGACCGCAAGCAACCCCCCCCCCCCCGGCCACGCAGCGGCGAAACCGGCGCCGTCTACATCTACAGGGGCGCGGCATGGGCGATGGCGCGCATGCCCAGCCGCCACAGCGCCGCCGCACGCGCCTTTGTGGCTGAGCACCACGCCACAGAGCAGGCGCATCTGGACCTCCTTACGCGGCTGCTGCCTGCTGAGCACAGGAGCGGTCTGCTGCCGGCATGGCGCGCGGCGGGGTGGGCGCTCGGCGCGGCGCCGGCGCTTGCGAGTGAGGCGGCGCTGTTTGCGACGGTGGAGGCCGTGGAGGCGTTTGTGGAGCGTCACTACGACGGCGAGTGGGCGAGAGTGTGTGTGCTTGCAGAGCACATGGCGCCCATAATATGTGCTTCAAATGCGTTATGTATGTGTGCTGCTTGCACAGCACATGATGCCCGTGGCATATAACCTCAAATACCACAGTAGTACATTGTGTGCGTGTGTGCTGTTTGCAGAGCGCATGATGCCCATGGACTATGGTATATAACCCCAAATACATGATGCATGTGTGCTGCTTGCAGAGCACATTGTGCCCATGCGCGCGAGGGGCGCCTACCCGGAGCTGGTGCGCCTTCTGCAGCGATGCAGGGACGACGAGGTGCACCACAAACACGACGCCGCGGCGCGCTGCTGGGGCGTCACCACAGCAGCCGCCACCACCGCCGCCACCATCAGCGGCAGCGACACCAGCAGCGTTGGCAGCGCTAGTGACGTCAGCAGCAGCAGGCCGTGGTATGCGCGTGCCTGGGCGGCGGTCGTGGTGGGGGGGTCCAAAGCGGCCGTAGCAGTGTGCCGCCGCATTTAGAGGGGCGGCGGGCAGCTGCAGCGGAGTGGCTTTGCAGTGCCACGGGCGCTCTGTGGCAGCGCTGCAGTCACAAACTCTCCTGTGGGAGTGCTAGGCTCTGCAGCAGCTTGCCGTTACGGACCCTTTCACGCTGCCAAGCCGAAACTGCAGCAGACGCGGCGCTCTGGCGCTTTGGGGGTGGGGGGCCCGCCCGCCCCAGAGTGCGCCACGCCACTCCAAGTTCCTGTGGTGACAGCGTCGCACATCGCCTTTTGCTACGTTGCCAGCTGCCGTTTTTGTGTTTTGGGGCCTTGGTTGGCCACAGCCTACGTGTTGGCTGCTCCCGGCCGCCGAGGCCCGCTTGCCTCCGCTCACTGCAGTCGCCTTCAGCTTCCCGTTGTGATGACGCCTTGGGTTTCGGAAGGATTTCTCTACTGATCCTCATTAGCTGTCACTTGGAACATGTTGGTATCCATTTGGCTCTTGGTTATCGTGGCTTGCGGCAAGCTTCATTAGCTGTCACTTAGGAATATGTTGGTACCCATTAGGCTCTTGGTTGTCGCGGCTTGCGGAGGGTTATCCAGGCCCTGCCCCTGGCTGAGTAAATAACACAGAACTGATTGCCTACTCCTCTATACGGCACTGCTTACGTGCTGCTTGGCTTGCCACGCCATGGTATGCGCGCCATGAGGTAGGGACTCCAGATGGCGGTGTATCCTATGGCGGGCAGGCCTGCCCACTCGGACGCCCCGCTCGCCTCTCATTGTGGTCCGTTGGTGGTGGCTGCTCCGGCGGTGGTGGCTCCCCGCCATGCGAGGCCAAGACAGCTGGCGATGTGCTGCTCCTGAAGCGGCAGTTGCACTTGCATGTGCCATTGGAAAAACGGCATACTCCGATAAGTATACTAAGCAATATGCCATGTGCTACTGCCTTGTGCAGCAGGGGCTGCCCCCAGGTTTAGCTCGGAGGTTGCCCCTTCCCTTGTACAAGTGTATTGGGGTCAGTTTTCAGTGATGCGCATCCGCCGGTGGGGCATGCGCACTCACCCTGTGTACGCGCACATCAGGCGCAGGCAGCGGCTGCCGCGGCCGCACGCATGCCTGCATGCATGTACTCGCAAGTATACCTGAAATACTTTCACATACTTCGAAGTACCTGCTACTTGTATTAGCAGTACCAGGTTTCTAGATGGCTGCATGGCGGCTGTGCCCCCTGCCCTGGCGCACTGCGGTTCTTTTCGCGGCGCCGCCGGCAGTACGTGACACGCAGTCTCTTCCCTGGCTGACACCTCCCTCGTGTGGCGTTTCCTGGCGGCGGCGCGCTCGAGTGTGGGAGTCATGGGCAGGCCGGGCTATGAGACGTGCACGCAAAGGTGCAAGTGCGGGGCCGTGCAGCTGAGTCGTGCCCAGCACCGGCGCACAGGGATTGACTACAAGTATTCCTACTTGAAGTACGTGGTGCAGCACTGTGTGCGTGTGTGGGAACGTTCGGCAGCCTAGGCAACAGTTCCAAGGAAACGGCGTGGTTCTTCGAGGCTCGCTCTCGCGCTTGAGACCTGCTCTCTCTCTCTGCCTGAGTGTGAGCAAAAGCAGCGGGCAAGACAGGAATATCGCATGTGGCCAACCACAAGTCCCACCGAATAACCGTTACTAACTTTACGCCAGCTGGCCTCGCATCGTGCCCACACCCACTTGTGGACAAGCAGTGGGCAAAGCAAACGCCCTAGATGGCGTTGCTGCCACCAGTCTGCACGTGCAGCAGCCAGCAGCGCCAAAGCAGCAGCTCAAAGGGATGCCGGCGCCCGGTTGCAAGTGGCATGTTATTTCAAAACGTGCTTGGAAACTGGTGGTGCAGGCCAGCCTTGCGCTACTCCTCCGGTGGCATCCCCACACCGCTGCTGTGACTCGCTGCCGCTTGCGCGCCACAACCGCCATCACACGCCCTGTGCGCAAGCGTGCGTGAAGACGCAGCGCAGGCACCACGGTGGTTGAGGGTATCGCTTTGAAGTCCCAGAATTGAGACGCAGGCGCACACCATGTGCAGCGACTGGTTCAATGGTATGACTCGCTAAAGGTTCGGGTGGTCAGCGGCTGCACCGCGCAGGCACCGTGTGTCTGCCTGGTGCGTGCTCCTATGGTGACATATTCACCCAGCAAAAGACTTACAACGACAAGCGTGTCCTACCTAATGTTGAGCGGCTGACGCACTGCATGGGGACACCAATTACTAGAGGCAAGAAATGCGAACACAAGCTATGACGGCATATAATCAATCAACGCCGAATCCGGTGTGCACATGCTTCCCAAGTAGAGGTGGTACCGTGAAAAAAAATACCGTGAAACAACGCGTTATTTGTAGTTGGCGGTATACCATGATAACTAACTGTTGGCCTACGCAGTACGCATTATCAATACCGCGAAATAACTATTGCCAAGAGCGGACCTTATTTGGCGCTATTGTCCTCTTCACGACGCCGCCCCCGCCCCCCAGCGTGGCTGTCACCATGGTGGCACCGTCCCTGCCCTCGCGCCTTCTTCCCGTGAGATCTCGGAGCTCACCAGAACCAGGGGACACACACGTGCACGCACGGGGGGGGCGCGGTGCCGGTGCCGGTGCCACTGCCAATGCGGCTGCTGCGGCAGCAGCGCCTCGTACGCCAGCTAAGGGTGCTGCTTCACACTCTGAGGCAGCCATGCTCAGGGCGTCGCCGCCCACAGCACGTGCTGCAGCCATGACCCCTGGGCAAACGGCTGGTGGCGGTGCTTTGAAGTTGAAGTGACAGAGCCAACTTCAACATCAAACTTCAACTTGTACCGTGAAAATACCGTAAACTAACGCGAGCTGAGCCACATACCGCGATAACTAACTATTGCCTCTAGATACCAACTCTATTTCCAAGTCCATACTTCAGAAGTACTAAAAGCACTTCATGTACTTGAAGTGTGTACCTTACCGTGGAACGTAGAACCGTCACGGCGACCGATCCCAGGGCCGGCGGCGCACATGCCTGCAATGCTGCACGTGCGCGGCGGCCAGCAGCAGTTGCAGCGCAGTCCGCAGTTAGTGAGACGAACACACAAACTCGTTGGGGTGCCAAGAATGCATTGCTAAGGGTTCACAGCCAGCCATTCATGCGCTGCCGTGTTGCTGGGAAAAGCTGTGTACCTACGGGGTACTTCGTACACCTACAGTGTGCTAGTGCAATGAGGGACAGCTCGCAATGGCAGCCTGCAACCCCAGTTGGCCCGAAGCTGACAGGAGTCATAGCCCACCCTGCCCCGTTTAGGCAGTCAGTACTTGAGTTTCTTAAGACCTGAGGTTTCACTGCGGTGTGCAAGCGGCGCACGCTGTGGCGGCGGCACTTGGGAGACGCTGGAATATTTGCGAGAAAGCAGCCGCTCCGTGTTACCGGGTTGGGTTGCCGAGACCAGGGGGCACAAGCAGGTGGAGTTGCAAAGGAAGGCCTGGAGGTAGTTTGGGTAAGTGCTTAGACATTGGGTTACCGACACTAGTGTGCACTCACGCATGGCGTAGCATGGTGTTGTCACCAGTATTTCCAGATGTGGTCGCAAGGTAGCAGCACTTCCCTTCATCGTTGAGCTTGCATCGTCTGGTTGCTGTGCCAGCAGTGGCGCTTGATGGTGTCGACATGGCACATGACTTGGCGGCTGGGACCTGGGTGCGCAGCAAAGTGTGCGTTTTGGCATCCAAGGGTGCACAGCAGGCAGCGGTCAGCATGTCAGCACCTGGCAAGTGTGCGTTCGTGCTGTGTCAAGTGTGCCACGTGTGCTTGGGTTGAGCAATCAGTCACCAGGACATGTGCAAGCAAGCTGCAGGTGGGAATCGACCGGATGACTCATAACAGGTCCCCGACACCAGCTCAGTGTCAAAATACATGCAGAAGCAGTAATAAACATACTATCACAAGTACTTTATGCATTAGATCTAATGGTAGTTTTATGTAGTTTACTTGTGTGGGCGTGCAATCAGCCCATGCCATGCATGCTAGCATGCATGAAGTGCATGCCCGGCAGACGAACTGACAGCTCTGTGCATTTATGAGCAAGAAGTGCTGCTAGCCGGTGCGCCTGTGCCGCCGGCAGGCTAGGGCTAGACCTGCCAAGGCAGAACAGGTGCCACGGCACCATATAGGGCAGTGCGCCCACCACCCCCATACGCCAGCACCCCCCAAACCCCTTGTGCTGCCATGTAGACAAGCACACACTGAGACAGCACCAAACGCAGTGCAGTGGGCAGAGTCGCCTCAAAAGTACTACAAGTATGTAGTAGTAGTACTACATTAAAGGCGCGGACTGGCTGTGCCGGCAAATCATGGCCCACTCCGGTGCGCACGTACCTCTCTGTGGAATATGCGCCGGCGAACGATCCCAGGGCCGGGCCGGCAGCGCACATGCCTGCAATACTGGATGTGCGTGCCGGCCAGCAGCAGTTGCAGCACAGTCCCCAGTTAGTGGGACGCACACACAAGCTCGTTGGGGAAATAATGTGCTTCGCAAAACAGAAACAAGGGTTCACAGCCAGCCAACCATGCCCTGCGCGCAGCTCAGGTTGTAGCAGTCTCTGTTGCTGAGTAATTTCCATACCTACGGTGTGCTACTGCAAAGAGGGACAGCTCGCAATGGCAGCCCACAACCCCAGTTGGCCGAAGCTGCAGGAGTCATGGCCCACCCTGCCCCTTTTAGGCAGTCAGTACTTGAGTTTCTTAAGACCTGAGGTTTCACTGTGGTGTGCAAGCGTCGCACGCTGTGGCGGCGGCGCTTGGGAGAGGCTGGAAGATTTGCGAGAAAGCAGCCGCTCCGTTTTACCGGGTTGGGTTGCCAAGGCCAGGGGGCACAAGCAGGTGGAGTGTGGGTCTATGTACTTCAAAGCATGTCATGGCACGAGGTAGTCACTCTATACAAATAATCATAAGTATGTACGTCAAGTATGAAAGTACCAGTGTGTAACTCTGGTGTGCTACTGCAATGAGGGACAGCTCGCAGTGGCAGCCCACAACCCCAGTTGGCCGAAGCTGACAGGAGTCATGGCCCACCCTGCCCCTTTTAGGCAGTCAGTACTTGAGTTTCTTAAGATCTGAGGTTTCACTGCGGTGTGCAAGCGTCGCACGCTGTGGCGGCGGCGCTTGGGAGACACTGGAAGATTTGCGAGAAAGCAGTCGCTCCGTTTTACCGGGTTGGGTTGCCAAGGCCAGGGGGCACAAGCAGGTGGAGTATGAAAGGAACGCCTGGAGGTAGTCTGGGCAAGTGCTTAGACATTGGTGTTTCCGACACTAGCGCGCATGGCGCAGTATGGCGTTGTGATGCAAAAGGTGGTAGCAAGGTAGCAGCACTTCCCTTCATTGTTGAGCTTGCATCGTCTGGTTGATGTGCCGGCAGTGGCGCCTGATGGTGTGGCATGGCACATGACTTGGGCGGCTGGGACCTGTGTATGCAGCAAAGTGTGCGTTTTGGCATGCAAGGGTCCAGAACAGACAGGCAACATCAGCATGTCAGCACCTGCCAAGTGCGCTTTCGTGCTGTGCCACGTGTGCTTGGGTTGAACAACTGGTCGGGTCCTGCGCTCGTGCCAGCTGAACACAGGCATGGCAAATCTTGCTCGGACCACATTTTATGTTCAAGGGGCCGTTCCCTCAGCTCCTACAATATGTCTGTGAGATGCTGCCGGTGCTTGCGACATTTGCTTGCAGGCGCACAGCGTGGGCTACGAAACTCGTCCGAAGACGGCGATGGTATGCGTGTGTGGGGGCTAGTGTGTTGCCCCATCCCCACCCCACTGCTGCCGGATGCTGCAGTGGCGCTCTGGCTACTTCGTTTGCTGCTGTGCGCCTAGTTGTTTGTATGCATACAACCCCAGGTTGACCCTGACCGTCCACGTCGCTTGATACTTGCAGGCGGCACAGATGGCGGTACAGTAGCTGAAGCATGCCCCGAGGTGCGCGTGGTATGCGGGTGATGGTGTACCGCTGCCGTCACATACCCGCTGCTGCTCGCTGCTGCCATACACACGCCCGGGCACACAGGCAGAACCAGCGGCAACTCTGGCATCTATCGCGCCCGCCAGCCTGCTCCCGAACCGGTGCGCTGGTTCAGTCGCTACCGCCCCCCCCAAGAACCAGCTAACAGTACTTGGCCCCTTGCTAGCTTGCTGTTCGGTGGCAGCATTGCTGCGGCTGTTGCAGATGAGAACTTGCCTTGCGGGTGACTGCGTTGCCCTCCCGGCGCGGACGGCTTGAGCCGGTGAACCTTGTTGCGGCGGCTGCTGCTCCTCTCCCTCCTCTGTCCATCGCAGGCGATTCGCAGCCCTGGCCATGGCAGCCCCCCCCCCCGAGTCAGAAGCCCCCCCCCCGGGCCCCGGTGTTCGCACGAAAGCTCGTACATCAGCGGCGACGAAAGTTGAGCGGAGTGTGTGCTGCACAGCCGAGAGGAGCAGCGACGTTGCATGCATGGCGGGAGCGCAGATGTGAGCACATCGTCATGCTGCCTTGTGGTGAGGTGCCCGCCGCCGGGCTCAGCTACCGGCACATCTCGACTCAGCTGGTGTGTGTGGAGGATTGATTGGCCGCGCTGGCTGGCAGCAGGGGCAAACACATGCTCATCAACTCCAGTGGCCACCGAAGCCGAGCGACGGTAGGCTCCGTTGGGGTGGCGTGTACGTACCTAGTGTTGACCATAGGAGCGTCCTCCCTTGTGCTTTCGTTGAGGAAAGTGGTGTGTCTTTGTGTTTGTAGTGTGTGTGTGTCGTTGTTGTAGTGCAAGTGTGTTTTTGCCTCTGTTTTTGCGTCAAGCGGCGGTTTCACACTTGCAACGGACAGGAGAGGGCGGTCGATTTTGCACTTTTGAGAGAGGCACGCACGCATGCGAAACGGAACACGGAACAAGCCTCGAGGCTGCCGCGCACGTGCGCACAGACACACAGCAGTACAGGGCTCTCAGTCCAGCCTGACGGCAAACTTCTACGGTGCCAAGTCCGCGCCCCAGACGCACCGGATCTGCGGCGCTTGGTTGCGAACCTACTGCTGTAGTAGCATGATGCCCCAGCAGCAGCGGGACCAGCGCGGACGGATTTGCCCCAATGGCGTTGCGGCAGCCCCGCACCGGGGGCGGCAGCAGCAGCAGCAGCAGCAGCAGCGCCGGCAGCACCAGCACCAGCACCACACCAGCACCAGCAGCAGCAACAGCAAGCGGGGGGCAGCAGCCACCAGCGCACGCGCACGGCAACGACAGCCGGCCCCGCCTGCGCCAGAGTGCTGGGGGGTGAGTGCCGCGAGGCGTGGCAGAGCTTGCGCACATCGTAGATGTCGTCGGTTGCAACATGTGTAAACAGAAATGCGCTGTGCAGCAGCAGGCGCAGCAGGCAACGGGCCGGGGGGGCAGTGGCGACGGCAGCAGCAGCTGACACTCACACCACCGCCGCGCTGGCGGTTGTGCAGCGGCAGCTGCAGAAACGCGTGCTCGCTGTGCGAATGAGCTGCTGCACCTAGAACCTCCCGCTGCAGCTGCAGCTGCCATGTGGCGTACCGTTTGGCCTCGCCAGCAACCACTGAATATGCTTGTGTCGCGCGAACTTCCCTGCTGCCCTGCTCCCCGGCCTCCCCGCACCCTACAGTTGTGGCGGTCACAAGGCTCCTGCTTGAGCTCATGGGCCCCAAGAGCTTCCGCTTCATGGCCCTGAACCGCCAGCTGCTGGCCGAATATCGCAACATGTGGGGAGGGCCGCACACAGGGGATACTCAGCTGCTGCTGGCGGACGTATGCGCCTCCCGACCGGAGAACCGACGGGAGCAGCAGATGACCTTGCTGAAGTGGGCGATCACCAACAGATTCCCTCACTTCAGGCAGGCGATGCTACAGGCGGCACGTGCCGCCCACGTCGGCATAGTGATGTACCTGCAGAACACACATAAGACTGAGTTGAGGCTGCAGGTGTGCAAGGCGGCGGCCGAGGCCGGTGCAGTCGCCGTGCTGCACCTTGTGAAGAAGCGTCCGTTCCACCCTTGCGAGGGCACTGCAGTGTGCCGCGCTGCAGCCAGGGGCGGCAGCAAGGCAGCGCTGTCATGGCTGCTGAGGCGCCCAATGCCGTGCCCTGCGACGCCACCGTCGCAGCGACTGCCGCAGGGGGCGGCCATGTTAACCTGCTTGAGTTGCTGCGCACCCACTGCGCACCCACGGCCGCGCCATGGATGCGACAGCATGCGCCGCGGCAGCGGGGGCGGGGCAGCTGCCGGCGCTGCAGTGGCTGTCAGCACATGGCGTGGCGCACGACGTGAAGACGAGCCAGATGGCGGCGCACAACGGCCACCTTGAGGTGCTGCGGTGGGCCCATGCGCACGGGTTCCCCTGGGACGAGACGACGTGCTTCAGCGCGGCTTCGCACGGCAGCATTGAGATGCTGGCCTACGCGCATGGCAACGGCTGCCCATGGAACGCGTGGACGTGCACAGCCGCGGCCGGCTGGGGCACCTGCATGTGCTTCAGTGGGCCAGGGCGCGCGGCTGCCCGTGGGAGGTGGACACGTGCACCGCCGCTGCGCGCGGCGGCCACATTGACACACTGCGCTGGGCCATCTCCAACGGCTGCGACTGCGACGCCGCAGGCTGCGTAGCGGCATGCTCATCGCAGGAGCACATTGAAGAAGTTCGCACCATCGTTGCGGGCGCCGCTGCCGCTGGCGCCGTAAGGCAGAGGGTGGCCGGCTAGCCGGCGTCGGTGCCCACCAAACTCCAAGTTGTGGTGCACCACGTGCCCAGCACCGGCAGCAGAGTAGTGCTAAGGTGCTGCACATTCTTGGACGCCGCAGCGCTGCCCCTGCCCCCACCCCCGTCCCCGCCCCGGCCCGCGCCCCCGCCCCCGCCCCGGCCCGCG
>JAULBY010051472.1:0-11740 GCA_032358315.1 Ophiocytium majus
CCTAATGAAACACTAGGTGCTCAGATAATCAAGAGTAATAACGCTGCTGGTCGATTAAAGACTATGCAACACAATGTCGTGAACTTTGCGACTAAGATTTTAAACATCAAAGCACAGATTATCTGCAGACATTTCACAGAAGAAACAATCGTAAGGATAAGTGGTGCAGCACAACTATCAGATAACGATAAACAACTTGTACCTCAAGCATTAGCACTACTAAAAGACGAGAGTGCAAAGAATTTTAGGATAGAAGTTACCTCAGATTCAATGATTTACCAAGATGAGATGCAAGAAAAGCAAGATCGTATGGAGTTCTTGAGTGCAGTAGGTAATTTTATGCAAAACATCATCCCATTAGGACAAAATGCACCTGAATTAGTACCGATGGCGATGGAAATGCTCAAGTTTGGTGTAACAGGGTTCAAAGTTGGTAAGGGTTTAGAGGGTTTAATTGATGAAACAGCAGATAAACTCAAAGAAATGGCTAAACAACCACGACAGCCACAGCCTAATCCTGAGATGATGAAGATTCAAGCACAAAGCCAGGCTAAACAAGCTGAAATGCAGATGAACGCACAGTTAGAGCAAGCAAAGATGCAACAACAGATGCAAGTTGAGCAACATAAACAAGAGATGCAAGCACAAGAAAACACGCTACGCAACCAGTTAGAGGCTCAACGACAGACTATGGATCGTGAGATGGAGATGAAGTTGGCACAGATGAAGATGATGACAGAGAGGAACACACAGATTCTTCTTGCATACATCAATAATGGTGCGAAGATAGAAACTGCACGAATATCTAGTGGCTTAGACGATGGTGCAATGGCTTATGCAGAGTATCAGAATGACGAAGATATGATGAAAGCACAAGAGCATCCTCTAGCACCTATCGCTAACGCAATTAGTCAAGGTAATCAGAGTATGACTAATACAATCGGACAGTTAATAGGCACATTACAACAACAGCAAGAGGCATCAAACAGACCAAAACAAGTTATTAGGGATGAGCAAGGCAAAATTGTAGGTGTGCAATGAAAACTTGTACAAAATGCAATACTGAAAAACCTATAGAATTATTCTATGCTTTGCAAAACAATAAATGGTGCAAAGATTGTCATAAAGCCTATAGAGATGGAAGAAAGACAGAATATGCCGAATTGGGTAGAAAATGGATTGCTGAAAACAAAGAAAGGGCAGCATTATCTAGGCATTTGTGGAAGAAAAACAATGTACATTTAAATCGTATGTATAACCTAAATAGAATAGCCAAAAAGAAACAAAGGACACCTAGTTGGTTTAGTGAGTTTGATGAATTAGTTATGAAAGAGGCTCATCATTTAGCCAAACTTAGGAAAGAAGTTACAGGCATTAAATGGGATGTAGATCATATAATTCCATTGTGTGGTAAAAAAGTTTCAGGACTTCATGTGTATAACAATATCCAAGTTATACCCAATTCCATTAATGTTCAGAAACATAATAAATACGAGGCACAATAATGGCTATTACAGTTAAGCATTTAAAAGTATCAGCAATACCTGATGAAACAGATACAAGTCTAGTAAGACCAAGTGATTGGAACGCAGACCATGTTCTAACAGGTACGATTCCTATTGTTAATGGTGGAACTGGTCAAACTACTGCTAATCTTGCATTTAATGCACTTGCACCTAGTCAAACAGGTAACTCAGGTAAGTATCTAACAACAGATGGCACAGATACAAGTTGGTCAGTTAATCCTTTAGGGACTGTTACAAGTGTTGCAGCTAGTGGTGGTACAGGAATAAGTGTAAGTGGAAGTCCAATAACAACAAGTGGAACTTTAACTATTACGAATACTGCACCTGATCAAACTGTCGCTATAGCAAGTGGCACAGGCATAAGCGTTACAGGTACTTACCCTAGTTTCACAGTCACAAACACAAGTCCATCTTTAGGTGGCGATGTAGTAGGCCCTGCAAGTGCTACAGACAATGCAATAGCTAGGTTTGATACAACTACAGGCAAATTACTGCAAAACAGCGTGGTAACTGTAAGTGATACAGGTGCAGCTACAGGTTTTACTACTTTGGCCGCCTCTACTAGCGTAACTACCCCCATTGTTCAAGCATCAAATTCAGGTGGTTTAGCACTTAAAAACTCAGGTGGAACTACCCAAATGAGTGTTGGTGCTGGTGGTGGTGACAATATGTCCATTAATGTTTCTACCAATTTAAATGGTACAAACGCACAAATTGACATTAGCCCGACAGGTACAGGCCATGTCCACATAAAGCCTACAGGTGTTAATTCTGTTGAAATTGCACCTACTTTTGTTGGTGAAATGGACAACATTACAATAGGTTCAATAACCCCTGCTGCTGGTAGCTTTACTAATTTAAGCGTTACAGGCACAACAAGCTTTGATGGTTCACAAGGTACAAGTGGTCAAGTACTTACATCTGCTGGTACAGGTGCAACACCTACATGGACAACACCAACAACAGGTACAGTTACAAGCGTAAGTGGCACAGGCACAGTCTCAGGTATAGCACTAAGTGGTACAGTTACAACCACAGGAAGTCTAACACTAGGTGGCACATTAGACTTATCAGCACCTCCAATAATAGGTGGAACAACACCAAACACAATTACAGGTACAACGATTACAGCAACAACAGGAATCTTTGGTGGGACTTTCTAAATGTTTCAAGCTGCGTTCCAAGTCAATGCTTTTCAGAATAATGCGTTTCAGACTACAAATCCTGTACCTGAAATGGATATGCACGATGGCATTACTAAAGAAGAATTAAGAAGGATTCGAGCATTACTCAAGAAACGACAACAAGCAGAGAATGAACGCAACAGACTAAGAATTGAGAAGATACGAGCAAGAAAAGAGGCATTAACTAACTTAATTGACCCAAAAGAAGTACGCAAAGTCATTGAAGTTAAAGTAAAATCTATACAACCGAAGATAGAAAAAGTCGATTTTGACATTCAATCACTTGAAAATGAACGACAGAAACTTATTTATGCAATTAATGCTCGCCAAGAAATATACAGACTCAATATGGAATTGGCTATACAAAATGCCAAGACTAGAGCAGACCAAGATGATGAGGAGGCCATATTAATACTCCTACATTAAATCCTCATAATGAATACAAAAAAGCTTATGAGCATTTACACGCTGGAAGATTAGACGCTGGGTTTAGACTATTTGAGTATAGATGGCATCCAGAGGTCATGGCGAATCAAGCTGCAGGGTATGTTAAACCTTTAAATATACCTGTATGGCGAGGCGAATGTCTCATAGGTAAGTCAATTACAGTTGTGCATGAGCAAGGATTTGGCGATATTATTCAATACGCTAGATTTTTACCAGCTTTAAAGGTCTTAGGTGCAAGAAAGGTAGTAAGTCTTAATCACGACTCATTACATTATCTGTTAGGTCAAATAAGTAGCATAGATGTGTTTACCAATGCAACAGAAGAAGGAACAGCAGTTGAATCAGATTATTGGATTGGTGCTATATCTTTACCCTATTACTTATCATTACAACATCCTCATGTTAAGGCATTATTTCCTTGTAATTTGCAGAAAATTGTCGGTAGTGAAGGCTATTTTGAGGCAATACCATCAAATATTCCAAGCAAGATAGGGGTAAATTGGGCTACATCTAAGGGTATTTTGCATTATGTAAGGACTATGCATCCTAAGAAAATGCTTGAGTTGGTGGGTACAAATGCTTACTCATTGAACCCTGATGGTGACGAGTTTTGGCATCCTTTACCTAACGATGGGTGGAAAAAAGATTGGTCTAAGACTGCTAGTCACATTAAGGCTATGAAAGGAGTGGTAACTGTTGATACTGCTACTGCTCATCTAGCTGGTGCATTAGGAGTTAAATGTATTGTATTAATGCCTAAAGACGAGTTTAAATGTTGGCGATGGAAACATGGAACTTGGTACAACTCTGTAATCCCTGTTGATGAAAAAGACTACGATCAGATACCAGACTTAATAAGGAGAATGTAATGACAGATAAAGAGGCATTTTTAGCACATTGGACACCTACAATCGGTCAAGAGGAGGCTGAAAAGTCTTGGGCTATGAAAGATGTTAAGCGACAAGCTAACATGGTTATGAGTGATATTCAACCTTATAAGTCAATGATTGATGGTAGTTGGATAACCTCAAGATCACGACATAGAACGCATTTAAAAGATCATGGTTGCATCGAAGTAGGTAATGAGAAGCAAGAGCACAAGCCTAAACAGTATTACGATCCTAGTCTCAAAGCTAAGATTGGTGAGATTGTTTATTCTAAATTGAAGTATTAATCCGATTACTTGGAGAGAAAAATGGCAGATTTACGATCAGCACTAGAAGAAGCGTTTAGCGAAGAACCTAAAGAAGAATTTAGGGAAGAACAACAACCAGAGCCTATAGAAGTAGAAGAAGGCTCACATGATGAGCCACAAGAAGAAATAGTAGAAGAAATTGTAGAAGAATCTAAGCCTATTAGACCTACAACATGGAAAAAAGAGTATCTTCCGATTTGGGACAAGATTCAGAATGGTGAGGAATTATCTAGCGATGAACGCAAGAAACACCTTGAATACCTAAATCAGAGGGAATCTGAATACAAAAAAGGGGTAAATACCTATAAAGCAGAGGCAGACAGATTCAAACCCTTAGATGAGGCTATTGCACCTTTTAGAGATCACCTTAGACAACAAAACATTAATGAGGCTCAATGGATTAACAACTTAGGTCGTGCTCACATGATACTTAGTCAAGCACCTCCTGAGCAAAAAATCCAAATGTTTCATCGACTTGCACAAGACTATGGTATACAATTAAACCAAGGTCAGATGCAAAAGCAACAAATTGACCCTTATACTCAGCAATTAATGCAACAACTTCAACACATGAATCAAGAAGTTGGTACTATTAAGTCTAGGTATGAGCAAGAAGAAAACAATCGGTTGATGTCAGAAATCAATCGTGTAGCAACGAATGTGGAGAAGTTTCCACATTTTGAATCGGTTAGGGAAACTATGGCTCAATTACTTGAGAAAGGTTATGCCCAAGACCTTGAAGGTGCTTATGCAAAAGCTGTGCGTTTACAAGACGATGTATGGGAACTTGAAAGAGAACGACTCCTCAAACAAGGTTCTACACAAAGCCAAGCACAACGAGTAGCAAAAGCAAAATCGACTGCATTGAGTCCGAGATCCGTTACACCTAGTGGATTAAGTTCAACAGTTGATAAAAAGGATAGACGATCTGTGATTGAAGAACAATTAAATCAATCTATGGGTGGTCGGGTTTAACTAAACTAAAAAGGATATTATTATGGCTTTCGCTAATAGTGCTATCACCGACATTATCGCAACGACTATTCAAAGTCGTAGTGGTGAGTTGGCAGATAACTTAACACAAAACAATGCAATACTACAAAGACTTGACCAAAAAGGTAACATCAAGCCTTTCTCAGGTGGTAATGTGATTTTACAAGAAATCATGTACAACGATCCATCAACCAACAATGCTAATTCTTACTCAGGATATGAAGTTCTAAACATCTCTCCTGATTCACCAATTAGTGCTGCACAATACTCGATTACTCAGTACGCAGATAGCGTAACAATGAGTGGTCTAGAAATGTTGCAGAACAGTTCTAAAGAGGCGATTATCGACTTACTAGATGGTCGTATGCAAGTATCTGAGGCTCGTTTACTAAACCGAATCTCTGGTGACTTGTATCTTGATGGAACAGGTAATGGTGGTAAGAACATTACAGGTTTGGCTGCAGCTATTCCTGATAATGCTGCTACTGGAACTTATGGTGGTATTAATCGTGCCAACTGGACATTCTGGAGACCAATCGTTACTACTGGTGGTGCAGCAGTTAGTGCAACAACTATCTTGGCTAAGATGACTTCTACAGCTATTCAATTAGTTCGTGGAACAGACAAGGCTGACTTAATCGTTGCTGATAACAACTACTACTCATTCTATGTCCAAGCACTACAAGCTATTCAGCGTATTACTTCTGAGGAATCAGGTGCATCAGGTTTTGCATCCCTCAAGTTCTATGGTGGTGGTACAAGTGCCGATGTGGTTCTAGGTGGTGGTGTAGGCTCACAAGCTACAGCTAACACAATGTTCTTCTTGAATACTGATTACATTTTCCTACGACCACACAAAGAGCGTAATTTTGTTCCTATTGGTGGCGAAAGACAAGCGATCAATCAAGATGCGATTGTTAAGTTGTATGGTTGGGCTGGTAACCTTACTTGTTCTAACCAATTTTTACAGGGCAAGTTAATTGCTTAAGAAAGGAAAATAATCATGGCTTATTCAGTTCTCCCTATTGCAGGGATTGATTTAACAAACCTAGCAAATACTAACCTTAACTCGGCTGGTGCAAGTGTTCCTACTACAGGCCCTTTGGGTTTAGAGACATTTGGTTCAGATGGTTTCCGTTATGTGTTTGCCGTAGCTGGTGCAGCTATTACAGCATCATTAGCTACTTGTTCTATCAACGCATCAACTTTTGTAGCAACAGCAAGTGGTGGTACTTATCTAAGTCCAGCAACTGCTATGGCATCAGGTGACTATGGCTGGTTTAGCAAAGCATCTGTGTAAGTAAGTCGAAGGGTTGTCAGAGATGGCAACCTTTCTTTTTTTAAAAACCTAAATACTTGGGAGTTTTAAATGATTGATTCAGATATTCACAACGCAGATTCACGATTAGCAGTTAAGTTTGAAAAGCGAGAAGTTCAAAACGCTGATAGGACATTAGAAGAAGGTAGACCAATCTTTGAAGAAAAGGTCTTTATTAAGATAGTAGTACCAGGCGATTCTTTATCAGAGATTGATCGTCAAGTGTACGAATCAGATAAAAATAGGTTTCCAATACAATGGGCTAATTTTATGAATCGCATAGGCGATGATGCAAGTTATTCAGGGACTTCTTTAAAAGAATGGCCTTTGATTACTTCAACACAAGCCGAAGAATTGCGAGGAATTAAGTTCCATACAGTAGAGTCTATTGCAATGGCAACCGATCAAAGCATCCAAAAGCTAGGAATGTTGGCAGGAATGTCACCACATACATTTAGAGATAAAGCTAAGGCTTTCTTGAAAATGGCTAAAGAGGGTGCAGATGTAGCATCAAGAGAAGAAGAAATAAACAAACTTAAAGAAGAAAATGCTAAAATAAGGCAAGAAACAGATGCAAAGATGTTGGAAATGCAAACTAAGTTTGAATCCCAAATGACATCTCTACTTGCAGCCGTTGGTCAAAAAAGAGGTAGGAAACCAAAAGTAGAGGAATAATATGTCATCGACAATGCTCGAACTCATGCAACAAACATCTAGTGAACTAGGTCTAGTTGCACCAACTTATGTCGCAGGCAATACTCAGCAAGATGTGATTCAGTTATTAGCTTTAATGAATCGTGCTGGTTATAACCTGATTAAAGAATACGATTGGCGAGCATTGCAAAAGGAGTATCGTTTCTACACACAAGCTATTAGTACGACTGGCGATGGTGTAAATGGTTCTTACAATCTGTTAAATGTAGCAAATACAGCAGGTTTAAGCACTAAGTGGCAAGTAACTGGCACAGGAATACCACAAGATTGTTCTATTGTTTCTGTTGCTGGTTCTACTGTTACGCTTAATCAACCATTACAAGCAACTAATGTTGGTATAGCACTCACATTTGGTCAAATGGAATATGATTTACCAAGTGATTACGAGACTATTACAGATAGAACGCAGTGGGACAAGACAAAACATTGGGAAATGCTTGGGCCAGAGGATGCACAGCAATGGCAATGGCTCAAATCGGGTTATATTTCAACAGGGCCACGAGTAAGATGGCGAATTTATGGCGAGTATTTTCATATTTGGCCATTAATGAACACACAGGAGTATCTAGGATATGAATACAGATCAAAAGGGTGGGCTGAAAGTTCAAGTGGAGTTGTTAAAAACAGCTTTACTGCTGATACTGACACGACTTTTCTTGACGATACAATCATGGTGCTTGCTACTAAACTCAAGTTCTTCCAAATTAAGAACTTTGATACTACGAGCCTACAACAAGATTACGAAAGGTATCTAAGCGTAGCTAAAGCAAACGATAAGGGTAGTGCTACATTAAGTTTTGCACCTTATCCAAGCAAGGTATTGATAGGGTATGCAAATATTCCCGATACCAACTACGGGAGTTAAATATCATGTTGCCATCTCTCGCCATTTTTAATTCTGCTAATCATACTTTCTGCAATATTATATTCAGATGCTATGATTCGTTGAAGGCGAGTATCGGTTCTTATTTGTCTAACTTGTTCAAGGGTAAGTTTAGCAGTCCCACAGCGTTCTCCTCTATTGCTAGTGCCATGTTTAATGCGATCATGGATATTGCTTGTATGAGTATCCCAACGCAAATTAGAAAGATGATTATTCAAAGAATTACCATCATTATGACAACATTCCAAACCATTTGGACATTGACCAACAAATGCCTCAAGAACCAATTTGTGTATTCTTACAACATTTTGTTTATTGTTTTTCCACAAATTAAGAAATTGACGATTAGTTGTTTTATCAAGACTAATTTTTTTAAGTTTTCCTGATTTTATAGAACGGACATTTCCATGATCAGAAACTTCGTAAATAGATTCAAAACCAATAATAGGCTTCCATTGTTCCATAATATTCCCCTTAACCTGATATTGGTATTATAGCATGATTCCACAAAAGTTTAGTGCTAAAACTGCTAGTATTCCATCACCTATTGGGGGTTGGAACGCTAGAGATTCATTAGCTAATATGGATGCAATGGATGCTGTTACCATGAATAACTGGTTTCCTACACCAACAGACATTACTTTTAGGAAAGGTTACACCAAGTATTCAACAGGTATTACAGGTAAAGTCAATACTTTGATGAATTACTCTAGTCCTACAGGTAATAAACTGTTTGCAGTAGGTACTTCAGTTATTTATGATGCCTCAACAAGCACAGCGACAAGCGTATTTACAGGATTAACTAATAATAGACTTCAGTTTGTATCTTTAACTAACTCTGGTGGTAGTTTTCTAGTAGCGTGTAATGGTGCAGACCCAGTCTTAGTCTATAACGGAACATTTTGGTCTTATGTAGCTACAACATCGACTGCACAGACTATATCCTCAATAACGAATGTAACAACTACAGCTACTCTTACAACAGCAGCCAATCATGGATTAATAACAGGTAATCAAGTCACAATTTCAGGTGCAGTTCCAAGTGCATACAACGGAAACTTTAGAGTTACAGTAACAAATGCAACAACATTTACTTATACGATGGCATCAAACCCTGGTGGTTCTGCATCTACAGTAGGAACATACACAGTTTTAGGGATTACAGGAGTTAATTCAAATACATTTATAGGGGTTAATCTCTTTAAAAACAGGCTGTACTTTACGCAAAAAGATACTCTAAATTGTTGGTATATGCCTGTTCAAAGCATAGGTGGATTAGCTAGTCAATTAGATTTCGGTAGTATTGCAAGAAATGGTGGCTATTTACAAGCAATGGCAACATGGACAATAGACGCTGGCGAAGGTGCAGACGATTACGCTGTATTTGTTACATCTAATGGCGAAACAATCGTATATTTAGGTACTGATCCTAGTAGTGCATTGACATGGGCATTAAAAGGGGTATGGCAATTAGGTCAAACATTCACTAGAAGATGCTTTTTTAAGTGGGGTGGTGATGTTTTACTACTAACTCAAGATGGACTTGTACCACTTGCTAGTGCTTTACAGTCTTCACGACTAGACCCTAGAGTTAATCTAACAGACAAGATTTATTATGCTGTAAGTCAAGCTGCTAGTCTTTTCTCAAGTTTACCTAATTGGCAGATTTCGTATTACGCTGGTGAGAATATGTTGATATTGAATATTCCTACAGATACAGGAATGCAACAATATGTCATGCACACGATTACAAAGTCATGGGGACAATTTACAGGCATTGAGGCTTATACCTTTCAGATGAGCAATCAAGATATGTATTTTGGTGGCGATGGCTATGTTGGTAAGTTTTGGGACACATTCGCAGATAATGGCAACAACATAACAGGTCAAGTTCAACAAGCATATAGCTATTTCGAGACTAGAGGGCAACAAAAGAGATTTACAATGGTAAGACCTATGCTCTTAACAGATAATGGTGTACCGACTGTTTTATGCAATGTCTCGACAGACTTTCAAGAACAGAATAACTTAGGTGCAGTACAGTTTAACCCTGGTGCTTATGCAATAGGTAAGTGGGACACAGCGTTATGGGATCAAGCAACATGGGGTGGAACATTGACAATTAACAAAGATTGGCAAGGAGTAACAGGAATAGGTTACTGTGCAGGGTTAAATTTAAGTATTGCAAGTCAAGGAATTGAAGTGCATTGGACATCTACCGATTTCGTAATGGAAGCTGGTGGAGTTATATAGTTTTTTAAGAAAATCAAGTATAATGGGTAAAACCGATAACTTGGTTTCTTTTACGAGGAGAGAAAGTTATGGGTAATTTATCATGAGTATAACTGCATACAACCCTAATGGGTCATTCGCTGGTGGCTCATTTATGGATGGAATGTGGTCAGGGCCACAAGGAACTAATCCTAATCAAGGTTTAATGGGGTTAGGACAACAACCTCAACAAGGACAACCTCAATACACGATGTGGAGGAATGAACCATCGCCTCTAGATACATCACAAAATGAGTATGATAGATATACAGGTAGACTAGCTATGACTGGTGGTGAAGTTATGCCATATCAGGATTGGGCAAATAATCAAATGAATCAATTTGGTGGTGGACAACCTCAAGGCAATATGCCTCCTATGCAACAATATGGAGAAACTCCTTTTGCTTTCAACGAAGTGCCTAGTTTTCAAATGCCTACCAATTCAGATTGGAAAAGCAATCCTGAATCGGCTATGTTAGGTGGCGATATGGGAGTTACAATTTATAAGCAACCTGATGGGACTTATCGTGACGAATCAGGAAAACCTACAGATTATAATCAATATAATCAAAGAATAGATTGGACACAAAACAGATTTAATCCAACACAACAACCACAAGCACCATATAATAATGGGCAGCTAAGATACGATAGTTATGGTAGTGACTCTGTTATGCCACAAGGTTATCAACAACCTCAACAACCTCAACCTGTAAATGAAACTGGTTATTATCAAGGTAACCCACAACAACCTCCTCAGTTTTTTCAACCACAACCTATGCAAGCACCTAGTAATCCTGTAAATACTCAATCTGTGCAACCTAATTTCATGGGTCAAACACCATTTGGACAAGCACAGACAGGTCAATTTACTTCTACAAACCCTTTTGTTCAAGCTGCACAAGCTAATGCTCAAGGTAATATTGCTGGTGCATTACAAGCAACTGCAGCGAATCGTATCAATCAACAAACACCTTACGGAAGTTTACAGTATCAACAAACAGGTACAGATGCACAAGGTAATCCTATTTGGAGTGCTAATCAACAGTTAAGCCCTGAGTTACAAAATCTTACTCAAAGTTCATTAGCTGGTTTACAAGCATCGCAAGCAAATCCGATGTATGGAATTAACCCTGGCGATACTTACTCTAATGCAATTATGCAAAGGTTAGCACCACAACAATCTCAAGCAAGAGAGGCTCTTGATGC
>JAULBY010051483.1:0-11738 GCA_032358315.1 Ophiocytium majus
CCCAGACCAGTGCGGCGGATGCCCTCTTCGTACTGCTCGTCGCGCTTCTTGCGCGCTTCCTTGTCCTTGCTGATCAGGTCGAGGAACTTCGACGACAGGCTGTTGAGGTCGCTGTCCGGCATCGTCTCGGCGAGGTTGTCGTAGAACGCGTCTTCGCCCTTGGGCGGCGCGTCTTCGTCGAGCGTGACGATAGCGCCACCGTCTTCGGTGTCCTCGACGTCGCTCTCATCGCCGCCTTCGAAATCAACCATCTCGCCCTCGGTGATCTCGTCTTCCGGCTGCATGTCGTCTTCGTTCATGACCTGTCCTTATTGCCCATACGGATTGGGGATGATCTTAGGCGGTGGCTTGTCGATCTCTTTCGGCGTGCTCTTTAGCACCGAAACCAGCCCCTTGTCGATGCACAGACGCACGCACTGCGACATGGCGTCCACGTAGTCGTCGTGCTTGACGCTGTTCGGACCCGTGAAGGCGCACAGTTGCGCCAGCATTGGCTCGACCCAAGTGCGCGGCTGGCCGGGGAACTTGTCGCTCTCAGGCAGCCAGACACGGCGGCGCGAGAAGATGTGGCTGACCATGTGCAGGCGTGCCAGCTTGTCGGCGCGTCCGGGGTTGTAGGCGTAGGCGTCGATGCCCTCGCGCTCGAGCATCTGGCGCAGGCTGATGCCGCTGCCCTTGTCCTCGATCAGGCACAGGTCTGGCTTGCGGCCCGACGTGACGGGCTTGCCGCTGCCGAACATCGGCTTGATCAGCGCGGTGTCCTGATCGTCGCCGTAGGCCACGTTGAGTTCGCGCTTCACGCGCTTCATCAGGTCGGGCATCCCCATCTGCTCGGACCAGCAGTCGAGCACCATCAGGTGGCTCTGGCCTTCCTTGTCGTGGAAGCTGCCCATGACGACGCACGCCGTGCTGTCGGCGTCGCCCTTCTTCTTGTCGTAGGTCGCCTCGGTGAAGGCGGTGTCGAGCGACAAGATGATGTAGTCCAGCGCGGGCAGCGGACGCTTGGCGGGCCAGAGCCGGAACCAGCTACGCTTGATGATGCCGCTCTCTTCGGGGTCGATCAGTTCGCCGTACAGTTCCTGACGGCCAAGCGTCGTGCCTTCGTACTGCTCAAGCTGCTTGAAGAAGTTGTCGGGCAGGTTCGCCTTGTTGTCGAACGTCGAGCCGCGCACGATGATGCGCCTGTCCTGCGGCGCGGACAGCTTGCGGATGATCTCCTTCGGCTTCGGCGTCGTCGTCCACACGACCTGCGGGTTGTCGCCGAGACGCATCCCGAACATGGCCATGTCCCACGTCTCTTGGTCGTACTGCCACGCCGCGAGTTCGTCGAACCAGCCGCGACAGTGCTGCGGGCCGCGCAGTCGCTCGGGCTTCTCTGCCGTGAAGCCGCGTATCGTGCTGACGCCGCCTGCGATGTTGCGCATCTTGATGAACATGTCGGACTTGTTGTGCTCGATCAGCAACTCGGGCGGCAGGACGGACAGGATGCCGCTCTCGCCCTCGAAGCAGGTGATCTTGACGTCCTGATAGGTCGGCGCGATCACGCAGCTATCGAAGCCGCTCGGGTCTTCGAACACGGCGCGCGTGATCCACTCGGCACCGACGCGGGTCTTTCCGAAGCCGCGACCGGCGAGGAAGCCCATCTCGCTCCAGCCGTCACTCGGCACGATCTGGTTGTCGCGGGCGGTGTCCACCCACCTGCGCTGCCAGTCGAGATGCAGGCGCTGCGCGGGGTCCAACTGGGCGAGGATCGTCGAGACGTCGGTCATGCGTTCCGGTAGAGGGTCAGCGTCTCGCGCAGTTGGGCGTTGGCTTCGCGTATCTTGTCGTAACGCTCATTGGCCAGATGCAGCGCGTAGTTGAGTGCGCGCAGTTCGAGGTCGTGCTTCGACGCGGCGGTCTCGAGTTCCTTGACGCGACGCCACGGGTTGACGAGCAGGCTCAACTTCATTTGGCTGCCTTCTGGTTGCGCAGGGCCTCGGCCAGTTCCTTCGTGAGGGCGACGGTGTCGATGTTGATGTCGGCCTTGAGGGTCTCGCCGTCTTTGTTCCCGACATCGACCGTCTGCTTGGTGCCGTACTTCTTCGGGTTCCAGCAGGCCAGCAGCTTGAGCCGCGTCTCGATGCGAAGCTTGCTGCGCTGGACGTGATCGCTGTCGAGCACGATGTCCACCGTGCCGTTCTGGCGCTTGCGTTGCATCCAGTCGTTCGACGCGTCGTCGGCGATGTCGAGAATTTCCTCGGCGATGGCCTCGAAGCCGATCTCCCGCGCCTGCGCGACCCGTGTTGCGACGGCCTCGTCTGCGTCCATCCAGCTATACACCGTGCGCCAACTCGGCATACCTTCGCGGCGGCACAACTCCCGAAGCGGGACGCCATCAGACAGCCCAGCGACGATGTCGTCGATGATCTGATCCTTGCGCTCGTCGTACTGGCTCATCGGTTCTGCGTGCTCCGCTCGATGTCTCTGACGCCCCAGATAACACCGCGCCACAGATTGTGCAAGGCGCACCATGTACCACGCACTGCGACCCACCCGTTCGAGCGGGGCATGATCGACCTGCAATAAATCGCAAGTGGGCTGACCCTTGACCCACCTGACGTGGTGGGACGAGATGGACGGATCAGTGTTCGAGGGTCTGCAACCACTGCGTTGGCACCTTCTCGATTTTTAAGACCCACACCACGAGGGGGGTGCCCCACCCACCGCACCGTGGGGGTCTTACTAAAGTAACCCCCCACACGGGTCAGTCAGGTGGTGCAGGATGCACCGTGACCCATCTGACCTGACGGGTCTCAGATGGTGCGGTGCCAACCAACCAATTGCACGGCCTGAAAATTTATTTGTAAAAAAGTGCAAACAGGGGTTGACCTCTGCAACCACCCGCTTTAATGGAGGTTCAACAGCAACGGAGACACACCATGACCGACCGCCACATTATCATCTTCCGCGACGAAAACGGCGCAGACAGCACTGTCTTTCTTGGCACCCTCGAAGACGCTCGTGCTTGCTGCGAACGGATGGTCGCCGAAGGTGAAGTGGAATGCGCCTACCTTGAGCAGGATCAGTAATCACCAACCGGGGGCTGCGGCCCCCACAACACCCAAGGAGTAAATGACATGCAGATCGACCTCGAAGCTAAATGCACCGCGACACACAAGTGGATGCTCGTCGCCAGATTTGAGAGCGTCGTCACCGCCGACGATACGGCACGTTACCTGAGCAAGCGCGACGGCGGCAGCTACCGCGTCACCGACCGCCGCTGGCCCGAAGACCCAGCCTCACCCGTCGTGATGATCTTCACCAACGGCGAGGAAGTCTAGCCAGCCGTAGGGGGCAATCACCCACCCCGATTGCCCCCACCCCATCAGCAACAGGAGCACAACGACATGAAGTACACCGCATGGGCCGTCTACGAGAACGGCGACACCGAAACACACGAGGGGCTGACCCGCGCCCGCGCTCTCGCACGCTACGGCCAGTACACCCGCCACATCAAGAAGCGGCTGTTCGGCGTGGCCGGTCCCATTAAGTCCTACGGCTGGCGGCAGGAGGACTAAGCCGCAGGGGGCAATCACCCACCCCGATTGCCCCCAAATTATTTTCGCAGGGGGGCTTGACCTCTGCAACCACCTGCTTGTAGAGGAGGTTCATCAACAACGAAGGGACTAACGAAATGACCATCAACCTGACCATGCCGACCGACAACTTCGACCGCGCCGCTGGCTTCGCCTTCGAGTACCTCGACTATAAGAAGCAGCCGCAGCGCGCTGAGGGTTACCTGTTCTACGACGAAGAGGGCGACACGATGTACCTGATGAAGCGTTCGGTCAGCATCCAGTCGTCGTACACCGACGCAGAGCGCGCCCAGATCGACCGCATCTATCGCGGCGCGGAAGTCGTCCGCAACGGCGACAGCGTCACGGTCGATGGCAAGCCCTACACCGTCAAGGTGCTCGGCAACTACAGCGACGCCGGTCGCCTCATCCCAGCTTAACCCAACCGGCGGGGGCTTCGGCCCCTGCCACAGGAGCACACCAGCCATGATCACCCCGACCATCAACATCAACGGCAGCAGCATCGACGATCTGGTCAAGCCGCGTCGCGCAGCCATGTACCACCTGATCGACGCCATCGAGGCGCTCAAGCAGGTCACACCGAACGGCAGGGACTACCCCAACAAGGACGCCTGCCAAACCGACCGCGCCATCCACTTCGACCGTCTGGACGCGCTGCACGCACTGCGCAAGGAACTCATGAACGAAGCCGTCTACATCAAGGAGCAAGCAGCATGACCTACGACTATTACATCTCCCGCAGCCGGTACACGGGCCTGCGCAAGGTGGAGGACGGCGACACCGCCCTCGTCGCCGAACTCCGCTGCCCGCAGATCGAAGCCATCTTCATCGCTGGCGCATCGGCCCTCGGCAAGTCCGTCTACGACCGCGATGCGGGTTACGGCCTGACCGGCACACTCGATCAGGTGATGCACGAGGAGCAGGGACAATGAACCGCGTTGAGCTGCACAGCCTGCTGCTGGCGCACGAGAGCGCTGTGATCGCCCTGTACGACCTCCAGCGCGCGGACCCTGAAGAGTTCACGGGCCTCGATGTCGACCTGTCGGTCAGCAAACGTCAGACCGCCGTCGCCCGCATCCGCGAGGAGATATTGAACAAGATGCAAGGGGAGCAAGGACAGTGAAACTCACCGACATCAACGCGCCACTGGGTGCACACTACGCCGTCTACCGCATCGGCCACGGGCGCAGCACCGGTATCGTGATCGTGGCGCAGGACGGCGACGGCCAGTGGGAGCGCGTCGGGCGCATCCCGCCCTACCTGCTTCAGCACCTGCTGGAGGGCCTAATCCGCACAGACATCGCCGTCTGGGACGCGGACGAACAGTCCTACCTGAACGGCACCCCCTTGCAGATGGTCTACGTGGCCCCGCCACCTTTCGCGCCAGCGCCCAAGCCCCCCGCCAAGAACCTTGAGCAGTTGGACCGCAACTGGACCCTGTGGCGCGAGAGGGTCATGGACGGCACCATGTATAAGGTGCTTGGCAGCAGGTACGGCATACACGCCGGACGCGTCCAGCAGATCGTCCTCAAGTGTAGCCGTCGGGTGCGGAACCGCATCTGCTGGCCCGACAACACAAGCGCCGAGCACGCCGAACCGATTGACAAGGCGCTGCGTGGCTTCGAGATCGTCTGGCCAAACGGAGAACGACCACACATGATCGCGCCCAACGGCAAGCGCGTAGAAATATAAGGAAACAACACATGATCCGCTCCATCACCCTGCGCAAGGCCGACAAGAAGGGCGGCTTCAAGTCGAAGTCGTTCAAGATCGACGACAAGGAGGTCCACGCCCTGCACAGCGGCATGGCCCTCTCCGTCACCATCACGTCGGAAGAGGGGTCGCAGACGATCACGCTGCCCGCGTACAAGCTGCTCGACATGTTTGAAGAGGTCTCTGCAAATTAGGGCTTGCAATCCCCGATCTCCACATTAAAAGTAAGCCCATCAGCAACACCACAGGGACAAAACGACATGAACACCTACGACGTAACCTACTGGCTCGACGGCGACGCCCACACCGACACGGTGGACGGCGAGAGCAGCAACGAGGTCGAACTGGGCGTGCTCGACCGGCACCCCGACGCAGAGGTCTGGGGCAGCCGCGCGCAGGCTGTCGTGTACGAGACCAACGGCGAGACGCCATGCGCCGAGGCTATGGCCAAGATCATCGAGGAGATGGGCACGGGCCGCCGCTGGCACATCGTCGTGTCGCGCAACCGCCACCACATGAACGGCGAGATCACTGCCGTCGATGCCGACAGCATTGGCATCTACTGGTATGACCGCACCGAGACGATCCCGTGGTCGGACGTGACCGCAGTCTCCATCACGGCGCGCTTCTGATGGAAAGCCCCACAGAGCGCATCGACCGCATCATGCTCGACGTCGTGGCCAAGCACCACACCAACATGGCGTCGATACGCGGCGCGGCCAAGGACAAGCTGACGGTGGCCGCGCGGCGTGCCGTCTGCGTCGCCCTGCGGAAGGAGGGCCTGTCCTCGAAGCAGATCGGCGACAAGATCAACCGCAACCACACCAGCGTCCTCAGCCTGCTTGGCCTGCTCAAGCGCAACAGGGACCGCCAGCAGAGGCAGGAGGGCTAGACCGATGGACCGCAGCCTTTGGCTCAAGATCGTCGAGATGGCCAGTGAGGCGCAGGCCAAGGCGCACAGAGAGTATGGCGGCAAGCACCTGCGCGTCGTGCTGACCAAGGACGGGCGGTCCAGATTTGTAATCATGTCACTCACGCCCAGTGACTACCGAGTGACACTCAACCGCCTGCGCGACGTGCGTCAGGCACTGCAACACCTAGAAGGGACACAATGACCATGACTGACCAACACGTTTTCCCGTTTTCCAAAACGAAGATCACGACGCGCGTTCTGGCGCACATTGCCAAGCACCCCGGCGCGACATCGGCCAGCATCGCCGAGGCGCTCAACATCCCATTTGGCAGCGCGACAGGGGCGCTCACCGTCTTGTCTGAGGAGAAGGCCGTCACGCGCAACAAGATCGGACGCGAGTACCTCTACTGGCTGCCGACAGAGAAGCCCGATGCAGGATCGGACGAGGTGGAGCGCCTGAAGGCGGAACTGGCGGCAGCGAAGGCGGAACTCGCCGAGGCGCAAGCCAAGCACCCCGATCTGGTCAAGACGTTTGACTATGAGCCTTACCGTCCGGCCCTGAACTATCTGGCGAACACCCAGTGGCCTGACATGAGCGAAATCCGCGAGGGGCGTCACTTCACCACACCGCAGGAGGCGTTCATCCGCGATTTGATCGTGGTCATGTCCCTCATGCCGCAGGGAGACGTAGCATGAAGAAATGGATCGCAGAGCGTCTGATCCTCTTGGCCATTTGGCTGGACGTAGAGACGGTTGTTTACGCCTCAATCGACGTGGTGGTCAGCATCAAGGAAGCCGAGGCAGCAGCCAAGGCCAAGGTCGGTCGCCCACTGGGCAGCAAGGACAAGAAGTCGCGCAAGCGCCCGGTTCGCAAGGAGCAAGAGGCATGATCGCCGACCCCCTCCTGTTCTTCACGGTGATCGCGATGATGGTCGCCACCATATACCTGATCGTAACAAAAGGAGACGCAAATGACTGACCTGCCGATATTGCCCGACTGGGTGCTGATCGAAGCCGCGAAGCGGTGCGGGTGGCAACACGTATACGCCCTTGATACCTTGCAGCGTTTTTACTGCGACAACCTACCCTACACCGCCCTGTGCGACATGATCGCCAAGCACGAACAGCCGCCCGTTGATCGCAAGCTGCTGTGTGCGCGGGAGGCGATGCTTTTGGATACGGGCACGACAGACATCTGCGTCCGCGCCATCGAACTTTGGGAAGAGGGGTTTGGGAAATGAGCGACAAACATAGCTACGCCAACCATGTTGTCGCGCATGAAAAGAGCGTGGTTCTGGGTGGGGGTAAAGTCCTATTTCCCGTAGACCCTTCGCTGACGAATGGCTTCGCCCGTCAAATCCAGATGCTTGTTAAGGATGCGGAAGAAGCAGCCTACCGTCGTGGGTATGAAGGGGCGCAGTGCAATATGCGCGTAATGTTAGGGATTACACAATGAGCGACAGCATGAGCCAGCACTGCCCCAACTGCGAAGCCCAAGCGGCAGAGATTGAGCGGTTGCGTGAGGCGTTGTTGAGTTGCCCACTTATAGCGCGATACGAGACAGCGGAAAAGTTTCGTGAGCGGCAAGACGATTGGCTAGCAACCACTTACCGCGAAGCCCTAGCAGGAAAGGAGCATTTGATATGAGTGAGATTTACGCCATCGGAGGGTTCGTGCTGGGCGCGGCCATTAGCTATGCTATCGCCAACGCAGGCACGAAGCGCAAGCTTGAGGAACTGCAAGACGAGTACAACACGCTCGTGGACCGCGACCCCAAGACTGGGCGCTTCGTCAAGTCCATGCGTAAGCTGAAGAGGAAGTAACATGGGACGGTACAGTGATCGCTCCGCGTCCAAGACGATGGGCCAGTCCAAGCTGACGCAACTCACCCTCTCCGACCGGCTGGTGACAGACCAGTCCACCATCCGCTACTTGGATAGCCTCCGCTTCGGCTCCAAGGCCCTCTGCGCGGCCATCCTGCGCACAGGCCGCACGCACCGCCCCATGACCGAGGCGGAGCAGATCGAGGCCGTCCGCTACGCCCACGACATACCGGACGCCGTGCCGGTGCCGAAACGCCCGCGCGCAGGCCCGCGCACTGTCATCTGGGGGGACGTCAAGTGACTGACCTCAAGGAAGAGTTGCGCGCCGCCTGCTCAAGCTGGCCCCTCGACGTCAAGCTGGTGCAGCGCGCACTGGAGCACATAGAGGCGCTCGAGGCGGGCATCGAGGCCGAGAAGGCCGCCGTCATTGAGATGCTGACGGGTATGCAGACTGGCATCGACATCGTCCTGAGCGGCGCGAAGCCGGGTGAGGACATCACAACCCTGCGCTTCGCATCCGGCTTCGTCGGCGGCATCATCGAGAACATTCAGGGCGACCTGCATCGCGGCGTGGCAGCGCCAAAGCGGTCGTCGATCATCATGCCGTAAAATAGTTCTTGCGTCTGCAATCAGGCGATTGTAGGAGACGCAAGTCAGCAACGAAGGGACACACGAAATGAACGCTAAACTTATCTCCGCCACCAACACCGTCATGGCAGAAGTTCTGCGCGAGGCGGCTAACATCCTCGAAGCCAGCAAGGTTGGCATGAACGTCGATCAGGCAATCGCCGCCGCCGTCGTCGCCTTGGCCGAAGAGGCTGGGCAGCTTGAAGTGCTCCGCTCCGCAGTGACGGAGCACTGAGCCATGAGCAACAGCACAAAAGCCTCAACGCTCATCAAGGCGATCCTCGCCGAGCGCAACCCCGACCGCAAGTTTGGCTACAGCTACGACGCGGGCTTCTTGGAGGGCACGCTCATCAACCTCGCCGACATCCCCGGCGTCGTTGAGCGCCTTGAAGAGTACGCCAAAAGCGAGGCAGCGAAATGATCCGCGCCCTGATCGAACTCGCATTTGTTTGCGTCCTGCTTTTCAGCATCGGTGTCATCGTCACATCATTCACAGAGGGAGAGTAACATGATCTGGAACCCGTGGAAGCGCATCCGCCAACTGGAGCAGGAACTGCGCGACATATACCGCGTCCGCGACACACTGGAGATCAAGTTGCTCAACGCCCACTTCCGCGACCCTAAGACGGGCCGCATCGGCAAGAAAGGTGAATGGAAGTGACCGAGATCGACACCATCATCAACGACGCGCGCAAGGCTCTGGCCAAGCGCGACCGCATCGCCCAGCAGCTTGTCGAGACCGACAACGACATCAAGGCCCTCGTCAAACGCTACAGCGTCGAGATGAAGCTGTGGGGTTTTACGCCCGCCATGCTTCGCCACGCCGTCGAGGCGCGCACCGGCAAAAAGATTGCCGCATAGCGGCTTGCACCACCTTGGGGGCTGGGCTACGATCCAGCCCCTTATCAGCATCGGAGACTAAAATGACGGGCATCAAGCGGGCCATTGAGATGGCCGGAGGCGCGTGTGCGCTTGCCTTCCAACTGGGCGTAACCCACCAAGCCGTGTACATCTGGGCCAAGCGGGGCTGGGTGCCCATGCAGCGCGCACTTGAGATCGAGAGGCTCTACCCAATCCCACGGACGGAACTGCTCAAGCCTGATCTGGTCGCAGTCTTCACCGCGCAAACCGCAAACTAAGTGTCATGGACGAGGAGGGACCGCCCATGACCAACGTGCAGCCAATCCACCCGCAGCACCAGACCATTGAGGCACCCGCCGAACTGCGGAGCCTGCAAGGCTGGCTGATCTGGCGCTTCGAGCAAGACCCAGACAACCCCAACGGCAAGGCGCTCAAGGTGCCGTACTACGCCGAGGGCGGTAAGCGCCACGGCACGCAGGGTTCGTTCTCTGATCGCGAACGCCTGACGACATTTGCAGCCGCTAAACACGCCGCAGCCAAGCGCGGCTTCAATGGCGTCGGTCTGGCGCTGATGCCCGAGTTCGGGATCACGGCGCTCGACTTCGACAACTGCGTTGACGCGGACGGCAGGCTGCCGGACGAGGTGACGGCCATCGCCAGTCAGACCTACGCCGAGTTCAGCCCGAGCGGGAAGGGCATCCGCGCCTTTGTGCGCGGCACCTACGGCAACAACAAGTCGCCGACCGTCGGCAACGAGTACGGCTTCGAGATTTTCAGTTCAAAGGGCTTCGTGACGTTCACCGGCAACCCGATGCCGTACACCGAGTTCCTTGACCTCGAGAACACCGTGGCCGATCTGGACAGCATCGTCGCGCCGATGTGCGAGGCACGCTTCAAGGGCAGCCGCAACAACACGTTCGACCCCGACGACTTCATGGCAGGGCGTGAGCCGAAGCTGGGCCTGACGCCCGCCCAGATGGAGGACTTGGTCAATGCGCTCGACCCAGACATGGGCCGTGAGGATTGGGTCAAGGTCGGCATGGCGCTCCACCACGAGTGCAGCGGCGACGACACCGGCTTCGACATCTGGAACGACTGGTCGAGCGACGGATCGAAATACCCCAGCGAGGAGAGCCTGCGGACGCAGTGGGACAGCTTCGAGCGTCGCAAGGGTCTGGGCCAGCGTCAGGTGACAATGGCCTCTGTGATTAGGATGGCGAAGGATGCGGGGGCATCCATCAGCCGCCCTATCGTGGCCGCAACTGCTGACAGCCTGCGGGCTGTTATGGACGCGGTTGCGGCCACACCCAGCGGCTCTGGCATGTCCACACCGGCTGACTATGCCGGTCGCTTCCCTATCACGTCCCTGACCGTCAGCATCGCGCTGGAGCCGGGTGACTGGCTGATCAAGAACGTCTTGCCCGACGCGGGCCTCATCGTGATCTACGGCGCGTCAGGCTCCGGCAAGACGTTCGTCGCCATCGACATGGCCTTCGCCATTGCGCGCGGCGTCTCGTGGCGTGGCAACCGCACCCGCAAGGGCCGCGTCATGATCATCGCCGCCGAGGGCGGCAAGGGGATGAGCAAGCGCCTGAAGGCGACATGCGACTACCACAACATCGACCCCAACGAAGTCGATATTGGCCTGCTGACCGTGCCGCCGAACTTCCTCCTGAACGAGGACGTGACGGAACTGGCTGCGGCCATTGCCGCTGCCGGAGGCGCAGACGCGATCATCGTTGACACGATGGCGCAGGTGACGCCGGGGGCGAATGAGAACAGTTCCGAGGACGTCGGTCTGGCGCTGGCCAACGCACGCGCCCTGCACGACGCCACAGGCGCTGCGCTGATCATGGTGGACCACAGCGGTAAGGACGCCTCGAAAGGCGTTCGTGGCTGGTCTGGGAAGCGCGCAGCGGCTGACGCCGAGATCGAGGTCGTGAAGCACGAGAACGGCAGCCGCGAAATCCGCATCACCAAGATGAAGGATGGCGACGACGGCCTCAAGTGGGGCTTCCGTCTGGAGACGGTGACTGTCGGCATGGACCGCGACGGTGACCCGATCACAAGCTGCGTGGCTGTCGAGGCTGACGTGCCGGTGCAGATCGCCGAGGAGAAGGGGCCGAAGGCTCAACGCTTCGGGCCGAACGAGCGCCATGTGCTGGAGATCATCGAGAGCGAGTATCTCGGCATCGAGGGTGCGCCGTACAGCCAACTGTTCGA
>JAULBY010051494.1:0-11725 GCA_032358315.1 Ophiocytium majus
TCTGATCCCTTTTTCTGGTCATGCGCACCGTGTGCAAAGGGCTTTCCGCGCCCTAAGCGGAGTTTAATAAAAGTGCACACATGCAATTCACTTCTGGGCTACCAGTGCAGGCGCCGCAAAGGCACAGACGAGTATATACTTCAGAAGTACTTCAAGTACACCACTGGTACACAGGGCCACCTGATGCGGTCTCACCGGCCGATATGACTGAGGAAATGTGGATTGTTCACGTTTTCTGCTGTGGCGCGCACATTTGCGCACTGTACAGGGCTTTCCGCGCCCTGAATGCGTGTTTGAAATGGAACGCATCTTTTTTATGCGCGAATGCACGGGTGCCGGGCACGCGTTGTTGTCATGGCCAAGAAAGCAGATGTGTGCCACGCGCTGCAGTGCATGCGAGCTTCAGGGTTCCCTTGGCTGCTGAGCCCAGCCCGTGGCCGCCACACAAGTGGGGGCCGCCGGTTTGTCCCGTGTCACAGACATGGTAAACCCATGGCCGTGCTGTACCCCAGCCTGCCCACTACAACTGCCAGTGGTACCATGCCAGGAGCAGCAGCACTGCCAGTTGCAAAATGGCGCCCAGCAACGCTGGCGGTTGAGGCTTGGTGTGCATGCGCCTGCGATTTCACCACAGTTCTGCCAGGCAAAAAAATCACTACTTCTGTGTAGATATCAGTGTGACACCAGCTGCACGTGGTAGCAGCAATTGACCACCTACATTGGATTGCCGTGTAGTAAAACCACCGCTGAAGTACTGCAGAGAACACTGAAGCAGAGGAGCCTGCTGATACACGCCAAAGTTGTACCACAGTGCATGCGTCATAGAATCGCTGTGAAATGCTTCAGGCAAGTGCACTGCACCCCACTTTACATGCCACTACACACAAGATGACCACAACTGCTCTGCATCAAAACGACACATTGGTTACACTTCCAGGACAAACACACCACCAGCGTGCTCAGCAGCAGCAGCGCTCAGCATAAGAGCAGCAGTGACAGGGCAGACCTCACACCAGCAGCGTCTGGTGCGTGCGTGAGCGTTTACACGTCGCAGATGTACATAAACGCTTTACATTGTTGCTGTACCATAACAAAGAGGATGCCGCATGGGGGCCCCCTAGAAGGGAGGGGGGGGGAGTGCGCCCCCCCGTGGCGGCGGAAAATCGGCAACGCGTCGTCTAAAGTTTGCGCGCCTGTGTGCCCCCGCCTGCCCCCAGCGGACTTGCTGCCGCAAGCGCTCCGAGCCAGCCACAGCGGCTGCTGAGCACTGCCGCTGAGCGCTAGAGCACTCCCGCCCGCTGCCCCGCCCTCCGGTGCCTAGTGGCAACCGACAGCTGCGCCGCTGCTCCTTTGGGAGTGGTGTGGTGGTTGGTCACCGACGTGGAGAGGTTTTGTGTGATTGGGCTGCTTGCTAACCACATGGTACTGGTCAAACACACCCGTGCGGGGCGGCACGCTTACTTCCTCCTCTCGTCATACTCGCCGAAGAACTCGCCCTCGGGCTGGGTGCGCGCCCACTGGAAGAAGATGAGGTTGATGCCGAAGATGACGGTCAGCGGCAGCCAGAAGCCCAGGGGGGAGTCAATGCCCAGAGCCTGGTTTGTGCACACGGGAGCGAGACGGTGGGAGCAGTGTTGCTGGTTCGTGAGAACAGGTGCCTGGTCAAGCTGCTGCTCTGCTGCCGCAAGGGGTTAAAGCACGAGGATCGCAGCCTTGCAAAACACACACCAGGAGCTGACGCGCTCGCAAGCAACCAATAGCTGTACAGTACCAGTCCGCAGGGGGCACCTGTGAGCGCGCGTTGCGGGCACCACTTGCCCAGTGACTGACGTCCCTGCCGTTAAACGGGTGCGATCCACCGCGCAGCTGCGTGCAGGGCCACAGCCAACACGGCCACCGCGCCAAACTGCACCAAAAAGCGTTGACCTGACAACGGGCTTGCAAGCTGTCAAGCAGAGCAACAGCCGTGCCATGCTGCTGCAGCGGGCCGCAAGCGAGGTGGCAGCTGCCCAGGGCACCGTGCCATGTTCCACCAGCAGCAGCGGGTGCGGCTGATAGCCTGGCGCTAGCTAACCTTGTATGAGGATGCCGCTTCAGTGACTGCTAAGTGTGCCGCTGCTGCAAATCCTAATCCTGCCTTCTGCAGCAGCCGCAGAGGGCACCTAGCGTGCAGCTGCTGCGAGATAAGTGCTGTGCTTGTCGAAGCAGCTGCCTGCGACGCAGAGCCTGACACCCCTTTGGCACCCCAAGAGCTAGATAGCGCGAGGCAAGCTGTCAAGGCTGCAGCGCAAAGCTACGGCGGCTCCTGTGTTGCGGCAATCTGATGGTTCGCCCGCGCCACCGAGCCCGGCTCAGGCAGGAGCTGCCAACGCGCCCGCTCCAAGGCTCTCCGGGCGTCTACGGAGCCACAGCCGGGGCTGTGGCAGGCCTGTCCTCGCCGCCGCCGCGTTTCCTTCTCGCAACTCTCTCACGCACTTGCCCTCAATCCTGCCCTGAAACCTGACACTGGATGGCCACTTGAACCTGTTTCCTGGGGTGGGGTGGCCCTTGGCGCACCCCCCTGCTACCGCTGCCGCAAGCCTAGCCGCAGCTCCTGCTGGCGCAGCACCTCACCTCGCTGGTGCCCTCGGTGGCCAGCGCCGGGGCAGCGGTCATCAGGGCCGCGGAGGCAGCAGCAATAGCCTTGGGTGCGCTCTGGCTGACGCCCTCAGCGCGCATCACGGTGGCGGCGCGAACGGGGGCAGCCGGGGCCACGAAGGCCTTCGTGCTGGCGACGGCCGCCAGGCACACCATGCACAGAGCCAGGAACTTCATTGTGCTGAAGGTGTCGGAGATAGGTGGCTGCTGGCGGTGTCGCTGGCGTGCAGTGCAACAACACATTTTTGCAAGCCTTCTCCCCCCCCGGAGAGCTGCATTGAAGGGAGAGCCAGGTGCTTTTTTATCACTGTACCCCCGGTCTAGTCTACAGGGCCTTGCTTCCCGGGAGGAAAAAGAGGCGTGAACTTGAGTGACACGCAGAGCTCTGTGCCCTGTGCACAGCCCACTACACGGAATGGGCCGCAGGCACCATCATTTTGTTGTGACATAGTTACTGCTGTGTGTGTGAGACATGCCCGCATGACGTGGTCTATCAGAACGATGCGCAACAAAATGCAGATACATCATGGTGCAGTATGGCATTGCGACAAGCAGGAGTGCTGCTGCTTTAACGAGGCAAGCACCAGTTGAGTCCAGGAGGTTGTCTATACCAAAACGACCTTGTCGACTTAATATGTCATTAACCAAGTATGCTATCATTTTTTTTTTAACTAAGAAGGACCAGCCCTGCCCGTGTGTATGCACACAGGGCGACGAAGTGAGCTGAACGTCTTCAGTCTAAGGGCTTCAGGTGCAATCGGCAGACGCAGTGGCACAAAACAAAAACGCGTAGGTAAAGCAGTCTGCACCTACACACGTGTGCGCCAGTAGCAGCGGCAGCAGCACCCCTGCCCCCTGTACACACATGTGCACATCTGTGCACTTCTAGAGACATGCGACTGGTGGGCAACTGGCCAGCGCCTATGAGCCTCACTGAGGCGCCACTTCTGCCCTGCGTGCCTCTTGTTCGCGCATGCCAGCCCCTGCCGCTCACAACAACCCACTAAAACAGCAGGCGCGCCTGCGCCGCCGACAGCGCCACGCCAGCCGCAACGCCCAGCAGCGCCACCGCCGCCGCCGCGCCGCGTGCCGCTGGCGCCGCTGATGCTTGCGGCCGGTGTCGCGTGTGGCGCGCAGTGTCCGCCTCAGGCTCGGCATCCACCTCTTCGGAGGCCTGCAGCTGGTCATGCACGCACGTGGCGCAGGCGAGGCGCATGACTCCGGGCGGCTCGTAGGACACGGCGTACAGCTCGCCGTCCGCGTCCTCGGCAAACGCCGAAATCTGGCCTGCAGCTCAAGCAAAAGCGGCAGGGAAGGGATACCGCGGCAGGCGCAGCAGGGGACGCGCGTACTGAGCGGGACAGTAAGGGGCGGCGGGGCACGGACCGAGACTTGTGCACAAATCTGTGACACACCCCTGGCCACAAAATTTCTGTACCTCCCGTCCTCGTTTCTCTAACACTCAGGTTGCGTGCCTGCCATGGCCAATAACAAAAGCGTTTGACCGCGTGCTCGGACGCACTGGCAGGGTCATGAATGTCACCCACCGACGCCGGACCCGGCGTCCCCGAGCGCGCGCTGGCGCCACACCTCCTCCGTGCCGTCGTAGTACACGCTCGCGAGCACGCGCACGCCGTAGTCCGCAAACACGTAGTGCCCGTCCAGCACCTCCGCAAAGAGGGACCCGCGGTACACGTGCCCGCCCGTGACGCTCTGCCCCGACACCTGTTGGCCCGCGCACACACGCTGGGAGTCGTCCCAGTCCTCGGGCTTGGGCGCGAGCTGGAAGTCCGCGTGGCAGTAGGAGGCGATGGGGGGAATTTGGTCCAGCCCGCAGTCCGCGGTGCGCGCGTCCACGTTGCAGCGGTCGCCCTCGTAGTCGCGCCAGCCTGCGGGGCGGTAGGGGGCGGCGACCATTGACGTTGGCGGGGTTTGAAAGCAGCGGGAAGCGCAGGCGCAGTGTGGCAGCAGTCATGCACAGTGTGTGTGTGTGTGTGATTCGTCACGTGCATGGTGCACTACTCGGAGGCTGCAGGGGTGCTGCTTCGCCGAGGTTGCGCATGATGTACAGGGAGCATACACTGCAGTGTGCCCCAGCCCTTGTGCCTAAACCGACCTGCCCTGTGAGCTACACATGTGCCTCCGAAGATGCCGAGAGGCCCGCTCTCAGCCACGCTGCCATACTATTGCAAGGATGATTGCGTGCGCCACTACGCCCCCCCCCCCCCCCCCTCCCCAGGCGAGGTTTCTTCTCTATCGCTTGGCACACCGTCAGGGTCTTGCTTGCTCGCAACCTTTGCCGCACACACCACAACACACACCGGGAAGCCACTATCACCGGAGCAGGCACCACCACCGGACTACAACGAGAGGCGAGCAGGGCGTCCGAGTGGGCCGGCCGGCCCGCCATAGGATATACCGCCGTCTGGAGTCCCTACCTCGTGCTTAATGTCTCAGCATGTACTGAAGTACAAAAAACCTGCACATGCAGCCTGGATTCGCAGCCGCCCTGGCAGAACGCCCGCAAAGCTCTGATAAAACACCTCGAGGGAACTCCCAAACTCACCATAATTCCCCCCCGCCACTATGATGTTGATTTCCTCGATGCGGTCCTGACCCACGTCCGCGCAGAAGAGCTCCCCCGCCCCGCCGCGGTCAAACGCGCAGCGCCACGGGTTCCTGAGCCCATACGCATACACGTAGTCACGGAAGGGCCCCTCCGGCTGCTGCGCGGCGCTCGTGCTGCTGCCCTCCGGGAGGTCGCGCTGCGTGGCGCCGCCGCCGCCGTCGCTGCCGCTTGCCGCCCCGGCATCCCCGACGCTGCCATCGAACATTACTTCGAGCTCCGCCGCGCCGTCGCTCGCGGTGATGGTCGCCAGGCCGCGCCCTGCCACCACGCCGACGCTTGAGACGCCCGCGAGACCCCCTGCAAAGGGGTTGTCGTCGGGGGGGGTGCAATAGGGGGGGAAGGCGGCGGCGGCGGCCTGCTCCTGGGAGACCGCGACCCGCAGAATTTTCCCCAGAGGGCTGTCGAGGTCCTGGGAGTGGCCGGGGTCGCCGTGGTCGTCGTTGGCACCTGCGCGGCGTGCGAGTGTGGTGCGCAGGGTGCGGGACTTGCGTTATGTGACAGGACGCTTAGGCGTGGCCACAGTCATAGCAGGGGCGCAGGGCGGGCGGTGCTGCGGCACGCGCCATAAGTGCCACATGGTGAAGCCTAGAGGCCTAAGAGTGGGCTATATTGTAGGGCGGCGGGGGTACAAAATGCGAGACCGCATCTGTAGGTCCCAGGGACAGATGTGGCAAATGTAGCTGCAAAGGTTGCAATGTGTACTACAATTGTATGTCATTGGCAGAGCACTCGTGCGACGCATCTGCCACAGTGGCCAATGCAATGCCATGGCACGCATCGCATGCACCATGCGCACTCCACGGAGTCTCCACCCGCATGGTCAACATGGTCGGCGAGGGGTCAAGCTCCTACTGTGCACTTGCACGCAGTGCTGCATTGGGATATTCGGGCAAATGTGTGCACGCAAGGCGTGCGTTGGGTAAATTAATTCTTCTGCCGTCCACAGATTCCAGCTGCCTGCACACAAGTTTTTATAGTGATGCTGCATGCATGGCACACGGTCGAATGGTGCGCTAATTCACAGCCTCACACACACGCCATCTGATAACACACCATATCGTTTGTGCATCCCTTGAGCCCTGCTAAAGCAGGTTTCAAGGCCCCGCACTTGACTCACCCCCACCGTCCCCACTGGAGATGTAGAGGTAGTGCGTGTCATAGTCAGGAGTCGCCATATCCTGCGGAGAGAACCCCAGCCAGCCTCCCTTATGGTTGCTGTTCTCCTGCGATCGAGCATACAAAGAAATAATGCAAGGGGCATGCAGTGTGCAGCGCGGTGTTTGAATCAGGTGCCACCCAGTGCGCGGAAGACAGCATGTGCCCCTACGCAATGAAACGCCATTCGATGCTCTCCACTGCGAGGTAGTATGCCGCCCCTTCTCTGGTGTCTGCCACTTGCTGTTGTGGTGCAGGTACAGCATGCGCCGCTGTGGCGCGGGCTGCATTTCACGGGACAGACAGGACAATTTTTTTACGACAAACCATACTGTACCTGTGTGCGAAGGTTCGTGTGATTCTACCCTGTGGGTGCCACGGCTGCCAAGGACGCTGTGTATAGGTGTACTCTCACAGTAGTACTTCAAAGGAGTAGTACACTTAGTAGTAGTAAGTTACTACAGGTCCGCAGTCTGCATGCTCTTGGGTGTTTTGTCACACGAAACATACTACGAAGTAAGAGAGAGAGGCAGTGCCAAAACCAGCACCGCGCCTCTGTTCTCATCGCGCCAGGTGTTGTTTCGCAAGGCATATCGACCACCGAGTAGTTGTACCGAATACTTGCTTGTCCTCCTGCCGGTGTGCTTCACCCCCTGTATGTCGGGCCAGGGCAGCGCTGGTTGACATAATTCTAGTATGTATATTATTAGTAGTATTAGTAGCTCGGCAACATCGAGGGCTGAGACACCCTTATAAGTATAGTGACACACAATCGATGAGGGTTGCGCCAGTACCCACTCCTCACACCATCAGCCTTCCTGCTGGGCATCGCTCCTTAGACGCACCTGGTTGTCCCAGGTGAGCAGCACCCCCTCCGAGGCCAGCGTCGCCGCTGAGTCACCCTCAGACAGGGTAAACCGGGACACGACCGTCTGGCTGAGAGTGTCAGTGTAGTCCAGGTAGAAGGCGCCATTCGTCGCAAAGTTCGGGTGAAAGGCCAGCCCGAGGAGGCCCAGCTCGCCACCGCTGCGCACCCTTTCCCGCAAGTCCAGCACCTGCTCAGCAGCACGATTGTCAACACACGGATGTGCACGGTCAGTGTGTCAAAGCAGATCAACTCGCGCGCGCGGCCCGCGGCCGACGCGGCGGACGGCGAAGGGTGTGTGGCATGTGTCTGAGCTTGCGCAGCCGGTGCGAATACAGTGTTGCCAAGCTTGCACCATCTCGCCCGGCGCCTGCACGCACATCAGCTGGTCATCAGTGCCCACTAGCACAAAAACAGAGCGTGAGACGGAATGTTCGGAGGACGCTGTGTCAACCAACCGCGTAGCTGTCCGCAACCGCTAGCGTCCATTGCCATGCCGCAGCTCACGCGCCACTGCAACAGACGGCAGTTACTCTTACAGCTCCCAGAGTTTCGCACGGTAGGTTGGTCTCTGGAATGGTCTCTGGAACGCGCATTCGATGTGGCTCAGTGGCATAGCGCCAGCGTGGCTGGCTCGCCGCCAAACGCACGTTCCATCATGCACAAGGACAAGTCCACGGCTAAGGTAGACAGTGCGCTGTCCACGCACACTTCGACAGCACATGTTAAGGCACACAGTGCCCTGCTCACCCAGACTTCAACACCCACACTTCAAGTACCCTGCAGCGACTCTCTGGCGCATGCGACTGCCAGGGCTCACCAGCCTCAGGTCGACCGCAGCAGGGTCGTTGTCGAACTCCCAGACCTGCCCCGCCTGCTCCATTATCCACCACGCATTTGCATCCGGCCGCAACGCCATGGTGGTCATCTGCAGAGGCCACAGGTCCTGTTGGACAAGGTGGGGGAGCCAGTGGCAGCAGCAGCAGCCGGTGCTGAGGCACCAAGCATGCACACCTGTGCTAGCGACAGAATATGCACAAACCATAAAGTGACCCTCTGGCGTGCAAACTTCCCGCCCCGCCCTAGTTGCAGATGTGAACACAAAAACAACCGGCCCGAGGCCCCGACACACAAGGTGGCAACCCCAGCTGATCAGCGTGGATGCACTGCAACAATGCAGCGTTTGAGCATCTCCAGTACGACAGTGCACGCACACACCCTAGGCTTCGTTCAGTGTGGGATCGGCCTAGTAAGCCCACAGACCTCGCACAAGTACTGAAGTACACAAGGAAGTGCCTGGGCTAGTGTATAATCGAAGGACATGTGTTTCTAAAGTACCAGTAGATGCTTTTGTCCATGCCTGCGGGAGGGTATTGTTGTGGTAAAGCGGTTTCGCCCTTCTGCCCCGGCTCCGACATGTCCAGCAGCACACGCTCTCATCAAAGCCGCAAGTACTTCTGAAGTACTTCGTAAGTAGTACACAAAATCCCATTGGCAGCAGCGGCAGGTGCTCACCAGCGGGAAAGACAGCAGCAGCATGCCTGCATCCAGAGGTTCCTTCCAGCAACAGGACAGCAGCCACAACTCCCCCGTCGTACACTGCCAGCAGAGGTGTTACTTCAACACAGCCGCTGCAACAACAGCATCCGCGCACGCACACCTGCAGGTAGGGGAACGCGGGCTCCAGCGTCTGTGGCCCGCCACCCTCTCCCGCCCCCACACCGCCAACGTCAGACGCTCGTGGTGTGTCCGGATAGCAGTAGTACGCATCCGGGTCGCGCGACCGCGAGGCGCAGAAGTTGCTGGGCAGCGGCAGCACGGCGCCGCACTCGCTGTACAGCTGGCCACAGAAGTCGCTGCACAGCATCATGCCCTCTTCGCGCCCTAGTGCCTGTGTGTGAAGTGGGCGGTTTGGGCCAGGGTGGTGACTTTGGATCCGCAGGCGCAAGCCGGCTCTGCGGTGTCTGCTGGCGTGCGGGTGTGCATGTGAGCGTAATGATGTGCGCTTCGAGGCGGAGCAGCGTCCTCGTGCAACACCCGAAATGGTGCAATGCTTGCGGCAGCAGCTGGCGCTGACTGAAGTTTGCAGCCCAAACCGGCATGCAGGGGCCTCACATGGCTCGTTCAGAGCTGAGCCCTGAAACTTGAGGCAGTTGTCATCACTACACACAAGTTTGGTGTGTGCCTGCGTCACAGGTGTGGAAGTGCAAGTGCAGCCAGTGCACACAGACTTCGGCAGCCTGGTGGCCACTCAGCGGCGGCGCATAAAGCTTGGTGATGGTCTCTGACACCATGGGCATGCTTCGTTGTACCTGTCAAGTACTTGAACAGATGCAAACATAGCAACAGCTGCGATTTTGTGAGGCAGCACCACCTGCTGTTTCCGTCAGCACCGCCCTGCAGTTTTTGCCACCACCACAAACGGCCAAGGCCCAACGACATGCCTTAAAAGCAGGACTCACCAATTCCAGCTCCTGGTACAGGTGAGCACTCCACGGCAGGCACGGGCCGCACATGAGCTCCGTCAGCAGCGTCCTACACTCCTCGCTCACGTCTCCAATGGCGCCGCGCACCCGCGCCTTGAAGGCAGCGCCCAGCTGAGCATCCTCCTCCGCTGAGCAGCAGCCGCCCTCATTGTTGGTGTTGACGTGCGCGCAGAAGGAGTACCAGTAGTCGCCAGCGGGCTGAGGCGACTCGAAGTTCAGGCACAAGGGGTGCGCGTGCACGCGGGCTGCGAGGTGCACAGTGGCGACCACTGCTGCTGCCACGAGGGCTGCAGGAGACCATAACGCCCGCCCGCGCCTGCGGCGGCACCGCATGGCAGCGGCCCGCGTAGTCCCCGCCAAGGTCAGCTAGCGGGTTTCTGCGTACGCGGCGAGAAGTGGCACAGCAAACAGCATTTTTGTTGGTCTGGGTGCGCTGCAGTTCTTTCGGGCGGTATAGGGGCTGCTGTGAGTGAGTTGTCACCTGGCGCGAGCACGTGTGCCGATGATGACATTTCGCTGCAAAAATTGCACAAGTGGCTGCTGCTCAGCCATGTGCAGCGCTGCGGTTGTTGTTGCTGCTGCTGCTGCCACTCTCGCTGTGCAGCCGTTGCCGCTTGTCGTAGCTGCTGTTGCCGTGCTGGTACGTGCATTGCCATCTCACCCACCTTCATGCACCACTGGTCAGTGCTGGTGTGCTACCGTGCTGCCTTCACACCGCAGCATGCAGCACCAGCCTGCCGATTGGTGCTTGCCGCCTGCGGTGCTGACTGTGAAAGCTAGTACAGCGTAGCAGCCGCGCTCTTGCCGGTCCACCGCTGCTGCGGGACTGCTGGCGCACACACAAACGTCCGCCATTGCGACGCGTCGCCCTCAAGCTGCCTTTTCGGGTCAATTGTGACAGTTACGCCTGCAACTGTAGTAGACGGAGGAACAAAAAAAAAACCACCCAGCGGCCAGGGGGTCTGCAACAATAACTGGCTGTGTGCTTGGGTCTGCCACGACTACTGCTTGTGTACCTGGCATGTGAGGCAGTGCACGGGTTGACGGGTGCCCAGTCAGCTGGTGTCACAGGCGTCATGCGGACTGAATGCTGCAGCCCAGGTCTCTCCTGTAGGTCCTGTTGCCGCCAGGCATGCATACAACCACTACCAGGCATGGCTGTTGGATTTTATATGCAGACACAGTGCTGGGAAGTCGGGTGCAGTGGGAGATACTACGTAGAATCTTGTGAATGACTGACAGCTGCACACGTGTGGTGCACTGTCCGGTACCATGTCACAAGCACAGGTCCCCAGCTGCAGTATGCACTGCGTCAGGAAAGACTTGGATGGCAGAAGCACCGGAGACCCCCCGCTGCAGTGTGTGCAAGGTGCATTGACTTCGACACTCTAAGGCCTCAAACCACACGGCATGCTTGCACCCACTTCACACGGGTTCACACTTTGCGCTATTGGCGCCATGACACAAAGTTGGCTGCGCTCACCTCTGCAGCGCATGCAATGAAGGAGACCGCCCGCGCGCGCCAGTAACACGCCGCTGCCGCAACGCGCGGGCAGTGCCCTCCACGGCACACCAGCAGTGAGCACCCACACACGTCCGAACATAACATAAAGTGTCATTCATCGTTGCCGCAGGCAGCAGCGCGTACATCAAGCGCACGAGCAGCACTTGGCCTGCGCAGAGCCGCGCACTCTCAGAGCGCACGCACCGCCGCAGCGTGCACGCCTGCACAGCAGGCGCCCGGCCATAGCCACAGGTCCCACGAAACAGCAGCAGTACCGGCAAGGCTCGCGCCAGCAGCAGACGCAGCTGCAGCGCCGCCGGCGTCGGCAGCGGCGCTTCGCCAAGCCGACACCGCGCCGCCACAGCAGCGGCGGCGCGAGGCGCGCTACTCCCGGTACGCCATGGCCATCGCGGCGGGCGGCGGCGGCGGCAGCGGCAGCGGCGACGGCG
>JAULBY010051505.1:0-11725 GCA_032358315.1 Ophiocytium majus
GCCAGCACTGATTGCATGCTCTTTGCTACTGTGGCTAGGCACTGCCACAGTGACTGGCCATCTGGGTGTGCACATCACAGCGACAACATACTTCAAACCATGTGTCTATAGGTACTACTAACAACACTCGCAAGCAATAAAGGGGGGGGGTACACATGACTTTTGCACAGCCGATCAAAAGGGGGGCAGTTACTTTTGGAGGCCCCAAAACAACTTTCCAAATTACTGCCCCGGGGCAACTACTTCGGCACTAGACGGTACACTAGTGCTGTGCCACCTGATGCACCAGCCATTGTCTAAGCATCTCATCTTTCAGTATTGGCAGTGATACGGTTTTGCTTGCCGATTGCCGAATGCACAAGACCCAACGCCCCCTATAAAGTGATTTTTTCAGTGTGGGATCAAAATGCTGGCGCCATGTCAGTGCCATGTCGTGCACCATGTGAACCAGAGCACAAACACCACAGCTGCACACATTTTCAGGTTTTCGAATAAGTTGCCACCATCATGTATTGATACATGCTGCATGCTGCAGGAGTCAATGCACAAGGTGTGGAGCACCAACTCATGTACTGTTATTAACCCCCGCTTGGGCCGCGGAAACTCCAGTGCACATGGTGCGCGGGTGTATGTACATGACTATGTACACGACTATTTGCAAGGCTACAGTGCTGGTAGGGCAGCAGCTCAAGCACGCCCATTAAGGTAGGTACAGGTTGAGCACCAGGCATAGCAAGGAACGGGACTACAGCAGTTCATCTGGCCCAGGGTCTTCATCGTCAGGTATCGCCTCGTACTCTTCTTGCAGTTGAGACTCCAGCAGCTGTGGCACCACCACCAGCAACAGCAGCAGGACAGCAGTGTCCACAACTCAGCAGCAGTTGTTGGTGTGCATGAGTGCATGCTCAGCTTGTACATGCTGGCAGCTGTGCAAATGGCAGTTGCTTCCCTGCTGAAAAGATGCGAAGTGCAACGGACAGCTAGTCTGGCATGGTACTTCTACAATTAGGTGGTCCAGCTCAGGGCGGAACCCACCTTAACAGCAGCCTGTACTTGTTGCAGGCGCTCCTGGCGTGCCTCATCCACATGGGCCTTCACCTTCCTTCGGTGAGCCTGCAAAACAAAATTCACACACGTACAGCCATGGCCACCGTTCATTATGATCACAACAGTCCACACGCGCAGAGACATGCCCAGGTAATTACCATTAACAACCATGTCCCCCTGGGCAGTTTATGAGAAGAAATGCTGGCGCATAACACACTACAATGTCACGTCTTTCGCTGCTACCTTGCCGCAAAGTGTGTCACGCAAGTTACGAAGGTCCCGTCAGTTACCTGGCCAGCATTTTGTTAGCTCGTACTACTTCCGAGTAGTTGCCATGGCACGAAATTTTCACTGCAGAGGTGCCTGCCCTTTCCGCCACTCTACTTGCCACCCCTTAATCTCTACAGGGGTACGCGCAATGTCACAAGCGGTAGCATGGTAGTCACAGGTGCATGACTGACATGGGCATCTACTGTAGCTGCACATGCTGTCCGGTGCGCACCTGCTCTTCGACTGGCACCTGGCACGTCAAAGGCGCACAGCCTGTCTCCCTGCAAGTGCAGAAGAACCGGATGAGGTGCGCCTCGCACATGCCACGCGTGACTGGCGCCCCTGAGGCCTGTATGTCACGCAAAACCTCGTCGATGAACTCTGACAAGCTGGCACGCCCACTCAGGTACAGCCCCGCCTGCAGCAGCGGCAACACCAGCAGCACAGCAGCAAAAGAGCAAGCACATGCATGAGATACCAAGCGCTTGCGCGAGAGCAAGGGTCAGCAGGCACAAGTACAATGCAGGCGCCACCAACATGGAACCACGTGTACAAGCTTCAGCAAGTTATGTGGAAAGGCTGTCTATATGCGTGTATGCACGTTTTGTGTGCCTGCCTGCCCAAACCAGAATGTGCATGCGCGCGAATTGTGTGCCCGCATCAACCATGCTGGTAATGGTACCTTCTCATTCCACTTGCGCTCTGCAGTGTTGAACACCTGTGAAGCGCACAAAATGCACACATGGGGCGACAGCGCACACCATTGCAGTAGTGAGCAGCAGGCAGGCAAATGTATGCACATTGGCTCAAAACTGCTGCCTGCATCACCATCATCCTGTGCCACAGTTCAGTGGGCTGCTGAGGTGCCATGCCACACCGCCATGTGCACGCTTTGCGAGCTCATGCGCACACGTCGCGCCACATGCTCTGGTGTAGCCTGCATCCCGCACCTTGTGCTCCACCTGCAACCAGTGTAGCACCTCGTGAGGAGTGTAACCAGGTGGACCATTTGTGGGCAGGGCTGCCTGCCTTGTGGTCCACTGGCAGTGCCATTTTTTAGGCAGTGCAGGCAAAGGGTTGTTCTCCAAATCACACAGCTCAAGTTTGGCCTGCATGTCAACCAGCTCCACCGGCAAGGCCTGGACCACATACACACATACATTCCACAGCAGGAAAATCAGGGATGGCCGCGTGGGATGGCAGCACAGGTGGTCACGGCACCTGTTGCAGTGTGCGGGCCACACAAGAGCCATGTACGTTTGTCCATGACTGGTGCACCTTTAACAAGCAGCACCATGCCACATGCTTGGGGAAGGTGCCTGTCACTGGCCTGTCACTGGCCAACAGCCAGCACAACAACACACAGAGCACAGTGCTGTCTGCGCAGCCACTGGACCAGCCAGCCACTAACACCTGATGGTGGTCGCCCGCACAAGTTCACATATGTGTGGTTCGCCCTCCCGTGAGGAGTACTGCATGCCAGGAGAGAAAGTAAATCATGTATCTAACATCTGGCAAACATGATGGTACCTGGCACTGTACTACGTGCATAAGTATCGCGGTTTGCAGGTTGCTTGAAACCAGAACAGCGGACCAGAACTGAAATTTGGCACAGAAGGGCATCAAAAGCCCAAACAAACAGAGAACGGGCTCAGAACAGCCTGCGAACCAAGTGCGCGCATGCGGCCAGCACTAGCACGTTGCCGCTACCCCCGCACATCACCTTGTGCCATTCACTGCATGTACGATAGGCACAAAAGCATGCATCGCTCATGAGCAGCACACATTAGAGTCTGTGAATGATTAGACACATTAGTGGGCTGCTGCGCCTGCGGAAACTGTACCACCGCAAGTGCACTCACCTGCAGCATGTTCCTGCGTAGATTGAGCCTCTTGAGGTTTGGCAGCTGTGCAATGGCCTTAGGCAGCAACCTGAGGCTGTTGCAGCTCAGGTCCAGGTCTGTGAGGGCCACCTGCACAACAGCAGCAGCGCCATTGACACCATCACTGCATGCACGGCTATCGCATATATCGCATACAACGCACGCCACGTGTTTAGATAGGTGACAGTACACCACCCAAGCTAGCACGGGCAAGCGAATCAGCCGAGGAGCTGCACAGTGCCACAATTGCACCAGAGTTGTACGCATAGGCGTTATGCTGGCATGTGTGTACTCACGCTGGCATGTGTGTCATTACTCATGCTCACCATCGCACACACAAAGTCTGGTAGCTCTGCCAGCTTGTTGTGGCTAAGGTTGAGCACCTTGAGGGACCCCTTCAGCAGCGCCAGGTTCTGCAGCAGCTCAGCATGTCGTCACATGTTCAGGCGGGAGTGGGACCTTGTGAGCAGGGGTGCTGCGGACCCGTGCTACGGCATCCGCTCTGCTACTTGATTCACACGGATGGTATGATGCACTGCCAGGCCAGTGAGGATGCCAGTGCCAGCAGGCAATGCCCAAGCACGTGGACATCAGCCAGGCTGCACTTGCAGCAGCGTCAGTGGTAGCACCACGCTGCACTCTTGTACAGGGTGTTGCTGAGCTTACTTGCCTGTGGCAGCTGGGTGAGTTGGTTGTGCGAGCAGCTCAAGCTGGTTAGCCCCTGCAGAGCACCAATTGATGGGGGCAGGCGCCCTATCAGGTTGTGGCTCAAGTCCAGCTCCATGAGGTGCAGCAGCAGACCCACATGGTCACTCACTCCGGGACCCAGCTGCAACAGCGACAGAGCAGTCACACACGTGCAAGCAGGCTGCATGTATTTAAAAGATGAACAATGCCAATGTGCTGGATTGTATAATACGGCCTGCAACCTGGAGTGAAGGCTCTTGCTACAGTATCCTGTGAGCGGGTGTGGTGCCTTAGAGGCCTGCGAAGTTTTGTACCTTGTCACATCAACTACTGTAGCTGCAGTCAGTGTTGTGGGCAGCCCTTGTTGAGCAGCAGACAGGCTCACTGAGGCACCAGGCACTCACGAAATTGATAGCACAAAGTGACAATGTACGATACACCAGTTACAAGCAGGCGACAAGCAGGTGTGCGCGCGTGTGTGTGTGTACCTGGTTATGGCTGGCGTTGAGCTTGTTGAGCATTGTCAGGGCGCCAACCTCATCAGGCAGCGCTGCCAAGGCGTTGCTGGACACGGACAGCTGGCGCAGACGCTTGCAGCTGCCCAGGTGTGCGGGCAGTGATGTTAAGCGCTCGTTTGATGACAGGTCCAGCCACTGCAGCGCCACACACTGACCCAGTGCATCGCTGCATGACACACAGTCCAGAGATGGTACATTGGGACACACAAAGTAGGTGCGGTTGGTGACACATAAGCACTGGGATGACCACCGTGCATGGCGAAAGGGCAGTAACACAGCTGAACCCCGCAGTTAAACCCCTGGCAGGTGCACGTGAGCAAGGTTCTCACAGCAAATTGTGCGCATAACACACGCATGGCCCCTCAAGAACGCTGCACGATGTTCATCTACCGAGTAATTCCTTGGCACTGCAATACAAGAACAGGTTCTGCAGCACACAATGCAAGCCTGCTGGGTACTGTTCCTGTTCGCAGCACTCATGAAAGCAGAGCTGTGTGCACCAAGGCCACCATCCCATGTCTGGGAGTTGAAAACAAGTCATAGTGCCCTCAAACTAGCACTCAAGCAGCAGGCAGCACATGGCCACCCTCTCGCATACAAAATGTATCTACACATGCTTTCTACCGTGACCTGTGTCTTCCCATGTGTACATGCCAGCTGCATGTGCTTCCCTGCAATCCCCCGATTGTGTTTGAAATATGCACAAGCGACGCCTACTGGACTTGAGAGATGAATGTTAAAAGCTGGGTAACGCTGGTGCGCCTTGCTACAGACAAGCAGTTGACCGGTCACCACATGCTTGTACCTGACATGCGTTAGCTGGTTGGAGTGAAGGTCCAGCTCGAGTAGTGACACCCACCCACCGGCAACGTCCCCCAGCCGTATCAGATTGTTCTGCGCACACAAATGTGGTACAGGAAGGCTGGACGGTTGGTGTGCTGCTCTGAGATGCGCACCGTCATATGCATGGGTTCATGAAGACCACATTATGGTCAAGCATGGTTTTGTGGGCAACCGGGAACGGCAAATGGACCATGCAATGCACCATATATTACACATTGGGGCATGAAGCATATGGCTCCACTGTCGGTCGTACCTGTGCCATATGCAGAACTTGCAGGTTGCTCAGAGCGACCATGGAGTCAGGCAGTGCAGAGATGGCATTGCCATTGGCCTCCAGGCGCTTGAGACTGCACAAGGTGCCCATCTCTATGGGCAGCTGCTGAAGGTTGTTCCTCTGCACATTCAGGCTGGTCAGGGTTGTCAGCAAACTGAGAAACACATTCAGGGCAGCACAGTGGAGTTGCAGCAGTACAAGCAGAGCGAACACTGGCAGTGTCAGCAGCCAAGCCATTTCGTAATTCACGGTGACAGTGACAGTAGTGATGTGCACAATCATGTTACCAGGGCGCACGCGCAAAGAAGGCTGCACAGTGGCGCCACTTGTACCTCTGCACAAACATGACCGGGAGCATAAGCACAAGCACGCGAAGGTGCATTTCAGCAGCCACTTGCCTGATTTCCTCTGGCAGGTCGGTGAGACAGTTGCTTGACAGGTCCAACAGCTCACACTTGCACCACCCTTCCACCGTGTGTGGCACGGCCTTGAGCTGGTTGCAGTGCAGCAGGGCCACCCGCAGGCTGGCCAGGCCGCCAATGGAGGGTGGGAGTGTAGTGAGACTGTTGCGCCCCAGCTCTAGCCGCTCCAACCGCTGCAGGCGCCCTATGCTCTCTGGCACCTGTTGCACAGAGATTGCACAGTGGGTGGCATGAGGGCCAAGGTCCTGCGAGTGCACGCACTCAACAGCTACGCGCAAGCTGTGTGCTCACCCCAGGTATTGTGGCGGAAGTGATGCAGCAAGTGACTTGCCTGTGTGAGCTCGTTGCCGTCAAGGGAGAGGACCTGCAGGTTATGTAGGTAGCCCAGCTCCTCTTGAGGCAGGCTGCGCAGGCGGTTTCGCCTGAGATCTAGCTTGCGGAGGGCTGCCATGTGGTAGAAGAAGCCATCCTGTTGATGGTAGCAAGCCAGGATACACAGGCGGGTGCCCGCAGACAACCATTTGGTGTTTCAGGAACTCAAATAGAGCAGTGTCACCGCAGGGCATGGTGTATGCCTGTGACCAGTATTGTCCACAACACATGGGGTCCGACCCGAACACGGTATCTTACGCCACTGTGCATGCACCTTGTCCGCACTGCATGCCACAATGGGAGAATGAGCGGTACTTCATAAGTGCACTGTATGTATGCACACGTATGACTGGTGCGCAGGCGAGTGTGGTATGTCAGCCCAGAAGCGACATGGGCACCGATAAAGCATGTGTCAGGCCAGGAATGGCATTTCATTTTGAAGCATGCAGTCCCAATGGCAATGAAAAAAGGGAAGCAGGCACTGCTGCAGCATGGACTACCACACCAGCACTATATGGTATACTTCCGAAATATTAGTATACTGCAGGCACTCACAGTGGGCAGATGTGTAATCTTGTTGTGGGACAGGTCCAGCAGCACCACATCAGACAGGCGTTGCACAGCCACCTTCTCCCTGTAAAGGCCATGGGCACCACAACATGCACACTTCGATGACACAATAGAGGCCAAGGTGAGCCGCCAAGAGATGAAGTACATGTGGCAGCACGTGTTAAAGCACATGTGCTAAAGGGGTGCACGTGCATGGAAACAGACGGCTTGGAAAAACTTGCCTGTACAGCTCGTGTGGAACCTCTCTCAAACTCCCATGCGCTTGGCACACCTGGTCCATGCCCGTGCTGCGCACCAGAGACAGCCTGTCCTTCTCTTTCTGCAGAGAGAGGCACGGCGGTCAGTGCATAGTAACGGCAGCATGTGCGCGCCAGGAACTTTGGTGAGTAGTTCTGCGTCACACAACGGCAAGCACACACACACTATGCACAGACATTATGCATGCGGACAAGCTGCAGCGCCTGACATGTCAAGTACGCATGCATCTCAGCTCAAGGTTGAAAAGGGCAAGACGCAGTGAGTTCAAAGGTACCTGTCTGAGGTTGAGCTTGGCTGCCTGCTCGTTGCGCTGACGCATCGCAGCTTGCTCCGCTGCGAGTTTATTCTGATGGAGCAACCAGTGCACACATTACGCACAGGCGAGGGTCGGAGCATTAGCACACGACACCAGCACTGGCAGCAGCATCATGTGGCGAGCAGACTACCACAGCGTGTGGTTTGTGCCACTTGGACACGAGACCGAGGTGTACACAGCAGCAAGATAGCACATGTGCAAGATTGCATGCACCAGGCAGTGCATGTCCGCACTGCATGCAACATGTGCGCAGGCAGTAGACAACGACACTAGCGTCTACTAGCACAGAACAGAAGCGCTACCTGAAGAATTTTCTGTTCATCACGCTGCTTGGCACGTTCACGCTGCTCCTTCAAGATCATAAGTCGCCTTTCCCTGCGCCTGTCGGCAGCCGCTTTCGCATCTGCCAGCCTGCGTGTGACATGCAACACAAACACAAATGCAACACAGGTGGCGCCTGCAGGTCATGGCAGGATGGTCTTGCAGCCATGGGGCAAGGTTCCAAGAGGGCACGCATGGGTACCAGCACCAGCAGCTGTGGCAAAACCACAATCCGTACTGCACTCCACTGTCAGTTGATAATGGGGTAAGATGGACCCAACCGCACCTGAAACGTCATGCGCAGACAGGGTTGGACAAATCTCCGCCATGCAGGCAAGAGTATGGCAGTCTTACTTGAGGCCTTGGCCGGTTTCAGCCTGTTGCTTCCGCCGCTTCTCCTCCCTTCTTAGGCGCGCCTGCTGCCGTATGCCTTCCACTCGCGCACGCACACTGGCCCACTCCTGCTTCTCTAGTGCATCCGCCTTCTCCACCGCAGCCAGCAGCGCTTTCTGTCAAGTGCATGCCATGCACACACAGCCGCGCACAGGTGGCACAGCCAATAAGTCAAGCGACAGTGCACAAGTCAACCCAAGACACCTGTACAGTGTGTGCCTGGCTGACAGGTGCATGTAGCAAATGCTCCAATCCTCTGTGCAACGCATGCAAACATCAAGCAGTGCTTATGACATGGGGCGCGTGCATGCCACTCAACATGTGTTTTACCCAGGTGTGTACCTTGTTGCGCTTGACAGCACCTATGCCTCTGTGTATGTGTTGCGCCAGGCCCCTGCAGCGCAGCTCTGCCTCCACATCCACAAGCTCCAGCCAGGCCTGCACATACACATACACATGGTCACACAGGTGTGCATGAGAGGCATACGCCACAAACATCAGCACAACGTGTGATGACGCTGCTGCCTTGTTCCCTGTGCAATGGTGCATGCACAATGTGTACCTGTAGTGGCATGGCGTGGGCTGCTTGTGCAGGTGCGGCATGCCTTGGGAAACCATGCTCAGCACACAGGCACTGCACACGTTGCCGCGAATGCGACAGCGGCGACTGAGGGCTTTGGCTCTTGCCTCTAAGCTGTTGGGTGGCCAGTTGCAAGCAATGTTTTTTTTTAGCACTGACTGGTGCGGTGACTGCGCAGAACCGAAATGCTGCACCAGCCACTCGAGCAGGCAGGACAGGTGCTGTCACCTTTTTGAAGTGGTCGTAACCCATTTCCTCTCCGGGTGCAGGCAGCATTTTGTCATAGAGGCCTTGCAGCCGCTCCTCGCTCATTGGTGCACGGGCGCCACCGTGAGAGGCAGCACTTGACACACCCGCAGCATCAGTGCTGCCACTCAGCACCAGTGCAGCCTGTGTTGCCCCCGGAGAACAACAGCAGCAGTACATGAGGTCACAGCCTTGCATCAACGGTGTGAACAGGTTGCAAGAATGCACAGGCTTGCACATGCACAGGCGCGTGCACGCCCACTCGCACATGCAAGAAAGCTGCCGCACAAGGTGGTTTCAATCCAGTTCATGCAATCGCATGTCTGCTACAGGCACCACTCACCTGCTTGAATTCAGCAAAGCTGATGCTCCCGCTGCCATCCAGGTCAAACACCAGGAAGCTGTCAAAGGCGGTCATGGTCTCTGTTTTTTCCACAGCGTCGTGTATCATGAGGGCCATCTAAACCACGTGCCATATGCAGCACAGGCAAGCAAGCAGGCATGGCAGCACAACAACATTTGAGCACGCCGGTGTGTATCTGCAACCTCAGATGCTTCCATTGCAAGGCAACGCATGCTACATTGCTGATGCTCCGCGCAAAAAGGTAACAGTCGACAGTGTTGCACACGCCCACCTCAAACTCTGTGAGGCCAATGTGGCCTGTCCCTTGCAGATCACACTGTTGAAACAAACGCAGAGCCCTGCTTTCCAGAACCATAATGTTCAGCTGGTCCAGGCCCTGCGCAGTAGCAGACCAAGGCACAGAGAAATGAAAGCTCACAGGTGCAACAGCCACGTGAGGGCAGGGTGGTGGTGCACAACAGCTCAGGAACTGCATGAGCAGTGACGAGACCGGTTGCCCACACACGTGCTACTGACCACAGTCATTGTGCAACATGCGCAAGTGCGCACACACAGCAGGGCACAACTGAGGGGTTTTCATTTGTGAGGGCAGTGTGGCTGACTCACCTCTTTGAACTCCTCAAAATTGATGTCTTCGTCAATAGACTTCCGCTAGAGCAACAAAACACAAGAGCACGCCCACACCGCAGCAAAAGCAGCAGAGTTAGTCAAACCACACAACTAGAGGTACGAGCATACGCTGCAACTGGGCATTCAGGCACATCATGCGCACATTGCAGAGCAGTGTGAATGCCAGGAAAGGTGCCTGAATTATGGCCTGTGCACACATGCACAAATGTGCGCGTAACGGGCACTGCACGTGCCTCCCGTCAATGCCATGCCATGGTGCTTGGTATGTTGTTGTATTGCAGACGCATACCCACCAGCGCCTGCCATGCCATTTTGGATGTGCGCGCATACATTTTGACGCCCAACATGAGCTCCTCATCCGTCTTCTTGCTTGCAGCTGACATGACACTTTTGGTGGTGTCAAACCGTTGCACACGGTCCTGTGCACACACGCCAAGCACACACAGTTCAAGTGCAGCTGTTGGGCATGTGCGTGATACATGCATCTGATACACAACACCTGCAACACAGTGGCAGATGTGCCACCATCTAGCCGGCTGCAAGCAATTCAGAAGAAGCGCTGCATGTGTGGTGGTTGTTGGCACAGCACAGGCCACACTAGAGACACCAGGCACTACACCAGGCACAGGCGAGGCATGGTAGGGGAGCACATACCTTGTCGTCCTGCATGCCTAGAGCAGCCGCAGCCGCCACCAGCGGTCTGCGCTGTTGAATGAGGCGCGCAAAGCCAAACACCACTGGCTCTTCTGTCACAGGAGGGTCTTGTGCACGCTTGACAATTACCACGCCACAGTAGTCAGATGCAGATGGGACTTGCAGTAGACTGCCGCGTGGTGCATGTTCCACGGCACAGGCAGCACCAGCGCAGGCATCAGCACGTACAGGCAACATGTCGTCAGCATCCTGGTCATGCGTGGGTGCTGATGGCCCACAGTATTGATTGTTTGTTTTGTGGCACGTGGTGGTACCACTGCACAGACATTTGGGCAGAGAGCAGTTGCAGGAGTATGCTGTCTGCGTGCTGCTTCCTCCGTGCTTTACACACGAAACACCTTGATTTTATTATTACACACACCTGTCGGCATGAACAGCAACACGTTAAAAATCATCACCTCCACGCACGCGCATGCAGTGCAATACACAAGACGCAGCATAAACACGCGCGCCCTGCATGCATGTAATATACATCACTGAAGTACATGTGCACGCACCTCTGGTCGAAGCTCCCCATGGCAGGTCCAGTGCAAATGCGCCCATCAGGTGTGCAGTCCACCAGTAGCAGAAAGCCAGTCTCCTCCAGGTCAGCCATGCGTGCCTTAGGCTTTTTTTTGGTTAGGTAGCTGCGTAATCCACAACCAGCGAATGTGATCGCCGCACGGTGTGTGAGTGCTACTACATGCTGCCGTCGTACTTGCTATCTGTACTTGCTATCGTATATTATTATGTTAGGCATGGCGGGAGGTCCAAGGTACAGCATAGTCGCTGCACCATATGCATACATACATATATCACGTGTTGTAGTTAGGGCAAGCGTTGTAGTTCATTGAGGCACTTGTACCGCACCGCTCACGTACAGAGACTATCCCTGGCAAAAATACATGTGCAGGCCCTCACAGTGTTCCAATATGTGCTATATATACTTCAGTATATATATCAGGGCTTAGGACGACTCGCAAGTTTGAGTACGACTCGTACTTTGCCAGCTCGGGCTCCTGCACGCCTGCGCACGGC
>JAULBY010051516.1:0-11725 GCA_032358315.1 Ophiocytium majus
TTCTTTATATTCTTTTGAAAGTCTTCGTACTTAAGCTCTTCTATTTCTTTATTATTATTGTAGTAATAATCAAGCCCTTGAGCCTGAAGAACAGGTACTGAGTAAATACTAGCGAAGTCTTCATTGGTTTGAACGTTGATTAAATTTTGACCCTTGATCATAGTTTTAATACGCTCAAAGTCTTCTTTCGGAAGTCCGTGGTCTTTAATTCTTCCTATAAGGTCTTTAATCGCCGCTATAGCTGGTTTTACCTTATCAAAACCTGATGCCATATAGATCCCAAAATAACCCCCTTCAATGGCCGCAAAATGTACTGGCTGGGCAGAATAACAAAGCCCCTGACGGTCACGGACTTCAACAAAAAGCTCAGAAGACTGACCAGATAAATGAGAACTTAACATTCTTAGATAAAGGTTTTCAGAAGATCCCATTTTTCCACATGATATGCCGTGAAAAATTTGCGTTTGTTCACGATCAAAAGAGATAAACTTACTAACTCCTGTCGTTGATTTATACTTTTTAAACTTTAGAGGCTGAGGTTTTCTAGCAGGAAGTTTGTCGACAACGGGTTGTAGCATTATCAAAACTTCATCTAGTTCCATATCTCCACAGTAAGTAAAAAGTATTTCACTAGTTTTTAAATTTTTCTTATGAATAGCGGAAAGACTTTTTTGACTTATTTCTTTTATCGACTTTTCTGTTCCTAGTGGATTAAGTGCGTAAGGGTGATTCCCAAAAAATAACTTTTGAGCTTCTTTAAAACACTGTTTTACAGGATCCGCTTTTTGATTAATCAGTGCACGTTTTGAAAGTTGTTTTTCGTGATCTAGATACTTTTTGGGCATGTCTGGAGCAGTTAAAGCCCCTGAAAAAAATGGAAATAAATCACTGAAATTATCACTTAAGCCATGCATTAAAAGCCCATAAGCATTTTTACCTGAAAATCCTGAAATGCTTGAAGAACTTTCTTCAAGTGCCTTTTTTATTTTGTCGTAGCTAATATTGTTATGACCTTTTGTAAGCATCGAACTTAATAAAGTATATGAGCCATTAATTTTTGCATTTTCTTCAGTTAGTCCACCTCGAAGATAGGCTTGCAATACAAAAGTGGGTGTCATTTTGTTTTGTCTATAGATTAGAGAAATTCCTGATTTTAATTTAATCAATTTTACTTGCTCATCATGTTTAGATCTAACAATTTTTAGTTTTGATTGATTTTTATTTGTTAGAGATTTTTTTAAATCTACTAATCCTTTTTGAAATGCAGCGATTTCTTTTTTGCATTTTAATAAGTCTGCTTCTTTCGGTAATTGCAAACTAAGATGAACATTTTGAGAAAAAATATTTTTTAGCGATTGATTTACATTTTTGGCGTGTGTCGCTTTAATTCGATCAATGAATTCTTCTTCGCATTTAATATCACCGTTTTGAGCATAGCTATGCCCTAGAGAAAACGAGAAAGATTCTATTGATTCCATTTCATAAATTTTAGAAGAAAGATATTGATTCTTAATTTTTTGGACTTCATCAGTTGCGAGACCTTTATCGAGAGCCACTTGGATCGTAGCTAAGAATTTTTTAAGCAGCTCATTCATATTTTTATGAGGAAATACAAGCCTGATAAAGTGCGCGCCACCTTTTGCCATAAACATTGTTGATGCAGACGCAACGTTTGCCAATGTTTTATCTAAAACGAGTGATTCATACAAACGTGAAGTTTCACCGAAACCAAGGCAGTTAATGGCCAGGTCTTCGCTAGCAGCTTCCTTTTCAGAGTATTGAGGGGCCTTAATAACCATAGTAAGTGTGGCCATTCCAACTTCTTTTTGGTGAATATCAAGAGTCGCGCGATTTTTTAAATCAAATTCAGGAAATACACTTTCAGGGCCTTTTGGAAGTTCATATTTTTCAATAGTTTTTGATAGAGCTACTTTATCAGAAACGTCACCTGCAACAATTAACAGTGCATTTGAAAGATTATAAAAATTATTTCTAAATGAATGAAGCTGTTCCTGAGAGAAATTCTTTATTGTTTCTTCTCTACCTAAGATTTGATGTGAGTAACTCCCTTCAAAGGCAGAGTTTTGTAATTTTGCAAATGCAAACTGACTTGGGCTATCAATAGATCTTCTAAACTCTTCAAAGACAACTCCTCTTTCAGGAAGCAGATCTTCTTGTTTGAAAAGAGGGTTAGCAACCATGTCCAAAAGAATATTAATTGTATCTTGGAGTTTTGTGTTCGGAGTGTTGATATAATAACAAGTGTAATCAAATGACGTAAAAGCATTAATCTCACCACCAAATGTTTCAACATCGTGAGCGATTTTAGCACCTGGGCGAGTTTCAGTTCCTTTAAAAAACATATGTTCTAAAAAATGAGCAATTCCTTCATGGTCATGTTTTTCCAACGCACTACCCGCCCTGAACCAGATTTGTACCGTTGCCGCAGTCGAGCCTGGCGAATGCACAAAAAGTGTTTTTAGGTTGTTTTTTAGAGTAGTTAATTCATATTGCATGTAAAATTCCTTTAAACTTTCATTGTATTCAGAAACAATTTATTATAACCAAGAATAGAAGGCATACCTAATAGAATCTTCTCTATAACGAAGTAAGATAAGCATGAAAAAAATTGAATCACTCTATATACATTATCCTTTTTGCAAACATCTTTGTAACTATTGTGATTTTTATAAAAAAGTTCCGCAAAACAAGACTCAAGAATTAAACGAATATCATCAATATCTTCAAGCAAGTTTTGTCGAACATGAAAAGATGATGAAATCTAGCGGATATTCATGGGGAGATCTTAAGACGATTTACCTAGGGGGAGGCACACCGTCATTGTGGGGCATTGAAGGGAAAGAGTTTATTGAAAACTTTTTTAAAAAGAACAAATTGAACTTTGCAAAAGATTACGAATTTACCATGGAAGTGAATCCTGGTGCATGGGATGAAAAAATTCTTAATGAATGGGAAAATATCGGAGTTAATCGCTATTCTTTAGGAATTCAGACTTTGGACGGAACTCTGAGTAAATACTTAGACCGTGTTCATACTATCGATGATGTATTCGATACTTTAGATTTTTTTTATAAGAAAAAAGTGAATTTTTCTGTAGATTTCATGCTGGGACTTCCTTTTTCATCTGAATACAATCGAGATGTAATCGCAGAATTAGAGAGAGCACTAAAATTTAAACCATCCCATTTCAGTGTATACATTTTAACAGTTAAAGATAATTACACACATTATACAAAAATCCCCAATGAAGAATGGATTGAGCAAGAATATTTAAAAACAGCAGAGTTTTTAAAAGAAAAAGGTTTTAAACATTATGAAGTTTCTAACTTTGGTTTACCAAGTAAGTCTTCACAACATAACTTGAGATATTGGGAATCTAGTACTGTCGCAGCACTCGGCCCTTCTGCCACAGGTTTTTTGGCCGAAGATAAATTGCGCTACAAGTGGAAAACGAATTCACCGGCCTTCGAGACTGAAATCTTGAGTGAGTCAGAATATTTATTAGAGACCATTTATATGGGCCTAAGATCATCCATTGGACTTGATTTGAACAAGTTTATTGGAGAAGAGCAGAATCTTGCTCCCTTGGTTAAGAGATGGCAGGATGGTGGTTTTGCCGATCTTGACCAAAAAAACCGGCTTAGTTTAACGAGTAAGGGTTATTTGATGCTAGACTCACTCATGGGTGAGTTATTTGCTTTGAAAATCATCAAATAGCATTAGCAAGAATTGATAAATTAATTTTCTAATGAGAAGCTAGAATCTAATTATTCATAAGGATAAAATTTGAATTGGTTAAGACTCCACGTCTCAAATTTATGCAATTTTAAATGCCCAAACTGTCATGTCTTTGAACTTGGAGAAAATAATTTACCAAATAAAGTCATGCCACAAGAGATTTTTGATAAATCTATCGAAACATATTCAAAATTATTAAAAGAATACAGCTTCAATGAAGCACTAGTTTCAATTTATGGTGGGGAAACACTCGCCAATAAAAAAGTTATTAAATCAGGAATAGAAAAATACGGTCATGAATATTTAGGTATAAAACTTAATTGGGTTTTAAACACTAATGGAAGCTTACTAAACGAAGAAGATGTTTTGTTTTTTAAAGAACATAATGTTGAGTTACATATCAGTGTAGATGGCAAAGAAGATATTCATAATTTATCACGTCCTACACACAAGGGGAAAGGCACTTTCCACATGGTGACTCCTGCCCTTGAACTGATAAAAAAGCATAAAACACCGGCACAAATTAATTCCTATATGATGCCTTCAAATTATAAAAATCTAAAAGATTTAGTCGATATTGCTACAGAATATAATATTCCCAAAATTTACCTAGATCAATTTTACAACTTAGATATGATTAGTCATAAAGTTGGTATGGAAAAATATAGATCAGTTTATTTATACGGGATGATGAAAAATGTTCAAATTAGTGGACCTTGGAATAAGGTTGTTTCTAATTTTAATTATCAGACATCAAGAGAAAAATATTTAGAGAAAAACATATCACTGGATGTGAATATAGATGGTACATGTTATTTCCCTATTTATGTTGAATCCAAATTAATGGGATACAACTTAGATAACATCCTAGATAAACTTACAAACAATGGTTGGAAAAATATTGTTTCTAAAACCCTAACAAGAAATAAAAAAACATGCAGTGAATGTGAGCTAAATGAATATTGCAACGGTGTAGCAATCGAACAAGTTCATTACCATATTAGTAGTGATGCTGATCCCAAGGTTAGTTGTGATTTTTTTAGAGACTGGTCAAAATTCATGATGAGACCTGTGTATTTTAAAAATGAAAATTACATTAACTATATTTCACTTATTGACCTTGAATTATTGAAAATCACGACAGAGAAAATAAATTTAGAAATAAATAAATTGCAAAAAATTCTCTGGCCTTTAACGGATCAAATTACAATTAATATAGTTGAACATCATGAAGAAATTATGATGGCCAGTAAGATTGAATATTTGCCAGAATGGACAACGGCAGTTGCGTTGAATCAAACAGTCTACTTAAAAGGAGAAAAGTTATCTCCAGCTATTGTCCATGAATTGGTCCATGTGTTTCTAAATCAACAGAGCATAAAAGCACCAGAATGGTTTCTAGAAGGTATTTGTGAATATGTTCAGGGCAGAGCAATTTCTCAAGAAGAAATTCGCGATTCTTTCAAGAAAGATAATTTATTTGAACGAATCAAAAACACGAAAGATATAGTTTTGATTAAAGAAAATTCAGCAATGCCTGAACAAAATGCACTTTATATACAGGCGTATGGATTTGTAAAATATGTAAGTGCTGCTTTAGGTAAAAATAATTTTAACAATTTTCTGTTATCTTTAAGAAACGAAAAGCTTCAAGATGCTGTGAAAGAATACACCAATATTAATTTTGAAAAAATTATTGAAAATTTTTTAATAGAAAATAATAATTAAACTTTTTTTACATCTGCAATTAGATGAAATCGATCTTTGTTAGACAAGTTAGTCACACGGTGCATTTCACTAACATCGATGAGATAAATTGAACCATCAGCTGGAAGATGCAGCTTTTTGTCCTGATATTCAAAAATACATTCAGAGTTTGTAATTATGGGAATATGTAATCTAAATTTTTTTAAATCGTTTTCTTCACCATCCTTGTGCCAATAGGCGGACTCTTCTGAGTGAGGCTTAAGAATAGCAATTCTTATTCTACTAAGTTCAATGTTGGGAACGAATTTTTTTAAATCACTTAAAAGTTCACCAATATAGTCATTGTATAGCGATGTGGGAGTATTAAAATTGTTAGAGGCAAAAATATTTTTAATCTGAGTTTTTTCTTCGTCGGTTACTTTTGGATCATTTAACTTTTCACCAGTTTGCCATCCATCATAAATTTCCCCGTTGGACGATGTAATAGACCATCCTCCCCACGGGCCATTCTTTTTCATAAAGGGAGGACATGTTTTTTTAACAAACTCAAGATAGTTTTGTAGCTTTGAAATTTCAATTTTATGGTCAAGTTCAATTATCATTTTATTTTATCTTATACACATCAATACTATGTTGGAAAGAGAGAGGCACATTTTTTAAAAAGACTAACTTATTATCGGCTTGAGGGTTATCTAAATGGGCCCCAAGAGCTAAAAATGTATTTATTACAATACTTTTTATATTAATCTCCTCTGCATTCAAAATAACAATCTTCCAATTGTTAAAATTAGATTTTCTAAAATAATTTATAAAATTCAGTGGTTCAATAGATTTTTTATTTAAAAAAGTATTTATCATTTCCTTGCAGTCACCATCATGTTTATCAATAAAATAGTAATAATTTTTTTTAGATATCTTAACTTTGCCGAGTTGTGCTAGAGTTTCAGCCGAAAAATTAGGTAAAAATATAAGTGTGTGAGTTGTATTTTTTTTACTTTCATTAATATGAAAACGATAGTGTAGTGACTTTGTTTTATTGTGGTTTTTTATGACTTTTTCAAGTTCTCCAACGTCGTATTGAATTTCTCTAATTTGAGTCTCACTAAGAATATCTTGAGTCGGATTAAATTGTTTTAAAATTTTGTATTTCAATTTAACTCCCAAAAAGAATTGTAAAAATACTGGTATTTTTCAATAGAAATGGAAGTTGGAGTCATCAATGTGAGTGCTAGATTACAAAAGTCATCATGAAAACCTTCAAAAATCAGAGGCTCTTTTTTTAAATTACTCTCAAATTGATTGGCCAGCGTTGCGATTGAGTATAGGCTTTTGAATTTTTTTGTTTCAGAAAAAGAATTTCTTTTTGAAGTGAGCGCTTGGGCCATTTTTTTAACAAGCTTAGCTTCACTTATTTCCAAAAAATTGCTTTCAAAACATACATCAATATAGTGAATTGCTAAATTGGCATTTGTTGATAGAGAAAGGTCTTGATAGCCTCCCCACTTTGTTATCAGTACTGGGGTTCCTGTGCATAATGCTTCAAGTGGGGCATAGCCAAAGTCTTCATCGTGATAGAGGCTAAGGCTTGAAAATAGATTACTTCCACTATAAGCAGCAGCTAATTCCTTATGGTTGGCATGAGGAATTAATTTTATATTTGGGTCGTCGTTAAGTAATTTAGTTAAAAGTTGGAAGTATTGGCCCGGGATAATTTTTTCTTCAAAGAAAGTAGACGTTTCAAAGTCGTCACAATTGCCCCAGATGAATAATTTTAATCGATTTCTAAATTTTTCACTGGAGTTTAGCTTCTTAACAGTTTTTATAAGTAGGTGAAGATTTTTTTGTGGTGAAATTCGTCCAGTATATAAAATGGCATAATCATTTTTTTTAACGTTAAATTTTTTCCTAAATTTATCTCCTTCAGTTTTATTATAAGAGAAGGTTGAAGTATTAATCGGGAATGGTAATTTTAGGCAAGCTTTTGGTTGTATCAATGTCTTTTTAACTAATCTTTGATAGCATTCAGAGGCGGCATAAAAAATTACTTTTTTTCCACGCAGACATGAATCTAATTTTAAATAAAAAGGAGATTTGCGTACATAATCCCCAAAAATATAAAAAATAAGCGTCGCCTTCTCACCAACCTCATTGTTAATAAAGCTAGACAAGTTTTCATTCATGGCAACAGTGGGATGAGCGATAATAATATAATCGTATTTAATTTTCAACTTTATATTTAAAGTTGTTTCAGCATCAACTACTGCGACTTTCAAAGAGGAAATTTTTTTATATGCTGAAATAATATTACTTGAAATAGATCTTACGCTGTCTTGTTCGGTAAATATTGATGTAATAATTAATGCATTTTTCATGTCATTTTCCGATGACTGAACTTATGTGGCCATTAAGAAACATATCAAAAGGATGAAGCTCACCATAGAATTCATTCGAGCTCCAGCAATTATTAATTTCGTCATAGTCAAACCATGGCGAGACACCACAAATAATATTAATACGTTCTGTAGAATTGAGTGATTTACAATAAGGACGGTGGAATTTTTCAGTATTGTATACGTATGCATTCCCAGGAATTAATTCAAACTCAGAAATCGGCTGCTCATCATTGTTTTTATCTATGAATTGTATGACGTAATTTTCGTTTGATTGAACAGGAATGTTAACTCTTAAATTAAAAAAAATAGATTCGTCTTGATGCCATAAATAAGTTGGAGCTAAACTTTCAGCGTAATTGGGCTTGATAATAGATACTCTTGATCTAATTAGTGTTCGCTTGAATGTGTTTAAAAACTCAGCAAGCAGACCTTCTTTACTAAAGGGAGTGCGCTTATTAAACGAGTAACTATCGGCATATGAATTTTTATCAGCTTCACCATTCGAGTAATGACTTGAATTGCCACTTGAATATTTTGATGATCCAATTCCACTTTGATGAGGATCGCTAGACAACGGATCAATTGCGTCAGGGTTGCTTGTAATTGAGGTAGATAAATAACTTTCAAAGACAGCGTCTCTTCCCATATAAGAAAACGGAAAAGATGGGTATTTACCTAACAGGCCAACGGTCTCATTTCTAAGTTTCGCAACATCTTCTTTTAAATGCAAAAAGAGATAATCGTTATTGTTTAGAGGTGAAATTTTTTGTATTTGAGTGGCAATATCGGTATTTTGAAGAATAAATTTTTCAACAGTGATGTTCTCAGGAATTTTATTTACATCAATAATCCATTTTTTTTTCATAAAACCTATGAAAAAGATTATTCTTTTGGAGCAGTCTGAGGTTCTTCTAGAAAAACTAATAAACGGTTTTTTTCCAGGTCTTGGATTAGATCGCCAATTTCTGATTTATATTCGCCTTCTTTAAGATTAGATTCACTTTCAAAAGATTTAATAACTTCTGCTAATGATTTTTCACCATTAAATTTTTTACATAAATCTGCAGCAAAACCATCGATGGAAAAACCTTTATTCGTTGCTGGATTGAATAGATAAAATTCATCTTTGTTATTGGGGCTATTAAAAATTTGAGCTGAAAGTTTTGGGAATAAATGACTTTGTTTCATACTTACATAATCCAGACGGCTTAGTAGCAAGCACCAGCACCAACAGGTGATGAAGGGACTATGAGGCTTATAATCTGAATAGCAGTCAATGGCTTAAGAACGCCAAATGGCTTCTTGCTTTTGCTACTTTTTTCTTTAGAATCAGCATCTTGCGAAGGCTTGTCGTTTTCGTCGCTCATATTCATTATCCTTGGTATATTCCAATATATTACAAGATTCATTTAAATGCCATAACTATTGCAATGGACACGATTACTGCAACTTATGCCGCGTCGCAAACGGACTATGTTAAGTACATGCCATGAAAAGGTGGATTTGGTTTGCTTGCCAAACTGTTTCTTTAGAGAAGTTAGTACCGTTACAATATAGAAAAAACATCTCATACTATTACCTTCTATATTGAGGATTGGATGAAACTATTAATTGTAAAAAGCACTAAGGAATCTAAGTGGGGAAGCTGCAAAGTTATCTCTTCTAATCTTTATTTAACTTATAAAAACTTAGACTCTCGGTTTCAGGTTGAATGGATTGAAATTCACGAAGACTTAACAAAACATGAAATTGAAAGTTCACAATCTCACATTGTGAAGTTACTTGAAAAAATTGAATCATATAAACCTGATCGTTTAATTTTTGTGGATCACTTACCATCGCCACCAAAGGTCTTAGCCTACTTATCGGTGATGTTTAACCTTTTAAAACTTCCACCTATTGTATTTCATATCTATGGTGACTTTACTTATTTTTCAAAAGACTGGGTTTATTTAAATGAAACTCTAGTGGGCCATAAAGTCACATTTATAACGGCTTCGGGATCACAAAAGAAACTACTTCAACATTTTCTTACGCTAGATAATGTCGAACATTCTATGGAAGCAGATAAAATGTGTTTCCCGGTAAATTCTAAAGAATATTATTTCAATCCAAGTGAGAGAAAAGAATTCAGATCTCAAATGAATCTTGGAGAAGATGATTTAGTTATTTTATATTCAGGAAGAATTAGCCTTCAAAAAAATGTAGACGCATTAATAAATGAATTTTTAAAAATTAAGAATACTTCTAAAAAAGTTATATTGTGGATTGCTGGGGCATTTGATGATGTCGGCGCAGATTTCTTAGGATTTGAATCTTATCAAGGTTATATGTTCTCTAAAATTCAACTTATTTTAGAAAGTATGACTAAGGAAGAATCTTCAAGGATTCATTTTTTCGGTCATAAAAAGAAAGAAGACCTTAGAAAAATAAAGTCAGCTTCTGATGTTTTTGCAAGCTTTAGTTTATATCATGACGAAGACTACGGAATGTCTCCAGCCGAGGCACTTGCGACTGGAGTAAAGACTGTTTTAACTGACTGGGGAGGATATTCATCCTTTGCTTCTAACGATAAATGGAATTGTGAAATTTTGCCTGTGAGTATTACAGAGTTTGGATTAGAAATCTCCACCGGTGTTTTTCATCAGTTTATCGAAAAGAATTGCAATATGAGTGATGACATAAAATCTCGTGCAACACGTTCGGAAAATTTTTTAAATGAATTTTCTGTCGAAGGAAACGTAAAGAATCTTGAAAGAATACTCGAGAAGACCCCCGAGAAATTTACTGGGTTTTCGTGGACTCTGGAGCAGTACTCTAGTTCTCTTAATCAAAATTGGTCGAAATCTAAGTTCAACAAGTTTTTATCTCCAAATTCGAGCAACTATTATTTTAGTGTTTATAAAAATTATATATCTACATATCCATCGGGAAAAAATTCATGAAAAATAACGATTCAGTTGAAGTTGTGCAATGGAGTTATGACTTTATTCAAAGTTTTTATTTGAACAACAACGAAAGCATTTCAGACATGGAAAGAATGTATCAAAATTATATTTCACCGTTCGGAGATAAATACTATTCGACTTTGAATCCATTTCTTCTTTATGGTGGGGCTGATACTAGCAAATTAACAAAGAAAGATTTTTGGATGATTAGAGATGGGTTAATACCTTTAAGCTTCTTTTTTCAAAATGCTTCATTAACATTGATGGAAAATAAAAGAAAATTCTTAATACATAAAGATTTTTGGTTCCTAGTGCCACCTGAATGGCAAAAAAGCGTTTTATTTTTTGAGAAAAAATCTGAAAAAACATACGGCAAAGGCGTTGTCCCTAAAAAGCTTTTCCTAACAGGAATTGCAAATAACACACTGGCGACACCAGAAGAGTTTGTTTCGGAACTTGAATACCTCGCAAAGATATTCACGAAAAAAGAACTAGAGTCAATGGAGGTCACTGCTTATTTTCCGAATAAACGTAATGATTTGTGGGGAAGATGGCAGGATGAAAATATATTTCAATATGCAAAATTTTTATTTAAAAAAACACTTTTGTCTATTTAAAACAAACACGCTATCTTGCTGCCTCTAAAAAACAATTATTTATGGCTACAACATCCGACATTTCAAGAAACGCATTTATCAGATACAATAACGAATTACTTCAAATCATGGATTATGATCATATCACTCCAGGAAAAGGAAATGCTATTTATTCGTTAAGATGTCGTAATGTTGAAACTGGAAAACAAAGTGAAGTTCGTTTTCGTTCAGGTGAAAAAGTAGATTTAATTCGTGTGGATGAACATGAAATGCAGTATTTGTTTACGGAAGGAGATTTTTTAGTTTGCATGAATCAAGAAAC
>JAULBY010051527.1:0-11724 GCA_032358315.1 Ophiocytium majus
GTCCTATACTATAGCGGTCCACATGGCGAACACAATATGCGTATGGTAAATTAGATGTTCCTCCTACGATTCACTACACTGAATCAGGCCCATGGCATTATATGATGCATCAACACGTGCACAGTGACTGCCTTCCTGGGCAATAGGCAGTCTTGATACTTCAAGTAACTTATTGTTTTGTTGTTGAGCCTCAAAAAGTATTTTACACTCAGTCTGCAGTAACTGTTGAGGTGCCGATGTCACCTGTCGTGCATTGTCCAGGAGCTGCTTGAGTGATGAAGGAACATTTAATAAGGCGAATCCCGCCACTCACCTGCAGCCTGTGGGACAGTGAGCATTATGCCAGCACCTTTGGCGGCAGAGTTCGCCTCGAACGTGGCCTCGACAGTGGCGTCAGGGAAAGATCCATCCAGCAGCAATGCGCCACCGGCATCAAAGGCTGAGTTGTCGGAGAAGTCAACGCCTGTTATGCTGAGCCTCAGCAGCAGATTGTCATAGGACGCCAGTGCCAACGCGCCACCATGCGCGGCAGCATTGCCTGTGAAGGTGCTGTCGGTGATGATGCAGTCAGCCGGCCCCGGCAAAAAGACTGCACCTCCACGCACTGTTGCGGTGTTGGTGGTAAACTCTGAATTGGAGATGCTGAGTGACGCCGGTGCTGGCGTTGGTGCACCGGTGTGCAAAACAATTGCGCCACCCACCTGGGCAGCGCCCCCAGAAAATTGACATTCGTCCACCACCACCGACATGCCAGCACTGGTGCACACGGGGGCGTCAATGGTGTCATAGGGGTTGGGGACGAAGGTGAAACTAGAAAGAGTGGTGCTTGAGGAAGAGGAGGTGCTGCTAGATGACACACATGCCACCACTATTGCGCCACCTTCTGCAGCCGACGAACAGGAAGAGAAATTGGAGCCCACCACATTTATGCTGGTAGGGTCCCCCTGGGCAGCGATGCAGCCGCCATCGGACTGTGCGGAATTGGCTGAAAATGTGGACCGCTCAATGGTAACACTCGCAAACCCAGCCAGCGCGCCTCCAGTACCACCTGCAAGTCAACGCGGCAAGACAACTCCAGTAAGACTGAGTGCGTACGCTTACTGACAAGCCACTCTATGCCAAACACACTGCAACCATTATGATAGGCCAGTCCTGCTGTCAACAGCCTGGACTGAATCTGGTGTAAAGCAACGTCATGATGATCCTGCCAGGTGATGGACTTTTGTCTGTCGATGAACCATTCAGTGCCACAGATACAGTACTAGGTGAAACAGGCAGGCCATCAACTGTTACAGTACCGTCAGCAGCGAGCCTTGGCAACTGGTCACTGTGGCATTGAGTGCTTTTGCCGGCACATGAGCAGTTCACAGCTTCGAGCCAGGTTGGGTTGGTCGGTATGAAACACCTCAAGCAGTCTGAGAACCAGGCCGCGCATGCGCAGACTGCAGCAGTGCACTTCTTGACATGTGAGAGTATCAAACATGATGAATCAATGTCAGGTCAAATCAAATCTAGAGAAGGAGTCACACACACTCTGGCAGTGCAACCAACCCGTGCACTAGCCAGAGGTGTATATCTGTGATATTCCCACATACCAGCGGTGTTGTTCGCCAACAGAGATGATATGCAGGTGATGTTGCCCTCGCCCAGTATTGCCCCTCCGCCCCCACCTGGGAGTAGCCCAGTACAAGAGCATAACAGCGTGCATTGGCAGCATTAGGCGCACCGTCACAGTGCGAAGCTTCAGTGCCGGTGATCAGGCAACCGTTGTGACACTGTCAGGTGGGTGGGCTACTGGCACGGCCCAGGGAGTATGACGCTGCCTTCAATAACAAAATTGTAACTCAATTTTTTTGTGGCGAACCAATTCTGCAGAACACAGTTTGTCAGGTACCATCCTGGCGTATGACAAGCCAAGTGTGTGCGACCAGCCTGGCTGGCAGGATGTGTTTCGTGCATTGCCGGCCGCTTCAGCAAACCGGTGATAGTACACGCATCTGAGCATGCCATCAGAGTGTCTGAAAGAGCAGAGTGAACAGGGTGCACTTGTTCGTAGCGAAAATGGGTCCTAAGTTCCCTACTTACCCTACCCCCTCAGCCTGGTTCAAATGCACTTCGAAATCCATCGAACCTGCTGTACACGTGTGGACACTCAGTCTGCAGGCTCTCACCTGCGGAGTTGCTGGTAAGGGTGCAGAACGTCATCTGGGTCTCGTTGACAGAGTAAACGGCACCGCCAAACAATCCTGCAGTGGCAGGGGGGGCATACATGGTTGCGGCTTATAAAATATACATCACTATAAGGTAGCATGTCTTACTAAGCATTCCCTCACCCCAGAGCATTTCATTGATATTCAGCCATGTGTAGCCGGTAGTTCACTATCACTGACAGGTGAGTGCAGTGCAGCAGTAGCATCTCGCAAGCTGCAGCATTCCTACCCTGCCGGGTCCTGCGCGGCCTGGCATCAATAATTAAGATCCACTCCACCGGTACAGGTCAAACAGTGACTCGTTTATAAATGTGTTTACCCGTGCCTGCGGAATCGCCGACTGAGTGCCACGGATGTAACACGGTATACTTTGAGGTAACATTGCAATCGTCACAAATATACATTCAGGTACTTCACCTGGTGCACACGATGTCAGGTACATTTGTCAATACTTCTGTATGCACACACTTAGTACGTGGTGCCGGGGGCGCGGCCCTTGGTGCTGAAGGGCATTGCTCGGTCACACAATGCCATACACTCAGCCCTCAGGCTGTGAGTGGCACAGCAGATGGCACTCTGAGACTCGGCACGTGTCATGGAGTAGTACTTCATGACGCTCCCTGGCATGTGGGGTGAGGATGGTGTGGCAGGTGCTGGAGCTGGGTGGGGGTGGGAGCAGGTCCCCTGGCCCACTGGACCAGGAAGTTCAACTTGGGGCTGCCACAGTGACTTGCCCACTAGAGTAGCGCTGTGGCACATGGTAGGCTTAAGAGAGTGCACAGTGCTGAGCATTGCCATCAGACAGTCACAATATGCAAGCTGTCATACAGTGCGCCACAGCAAAGCGGGCCGGATAAAAGTCTGATATTACATATCTTACGAGCATAACAACTATTTGTGTGCCTGTGTGTGTTGCTCAGCTGCATGGATCCCTCACCTTGCACAGTGTTGGCAGTGAAATGGCAGTGCTCACAATTCATGCCACCTGCAGCATAAGCTGCGCCACCAAAGTTCCCTGCATCAGCAATCATCGCAAACATGGCGGCGGCAGGCGAAGACAGCAGGCTATCAACGCAGATCTGAGTATCTGCGCTTCATATCAAAAAGTTTTAACCAAGTCCCTACTGTCCACATCAAGCCACACCAGCTTGCAACTGTAAAATACGCAGCCAGTCATTGAGCCAGACTGATACCATATTCAGTTTGTTGTGACTCAAGTTGTGATCCACGAGTTGCATTGGCATGTTTGTGGTTGCATTCTCCTGTGACGGGGGTTGTTGCTTGCAGCTCAAGGATGCAGGACCACGTCCGGGTCATAAAGCTAGCAATGAACTTCGCATGATTCCGGCCCCACACACGCCGAAACGTGCACGTGGTCTATGAGGCTGCATGCCTTGCCAAGTTTACTCTAAGAGCGAAACAACCCGCACGACAAGCTCACAGCCTAGGCGTTGTTTTAAGCAAGCAGCCCTGAGAAACCAATCATTACTCCAAACGCATGCAACCGCAAGCCTCACCTGCTGTATTGATCGTGAAGTTGGAAAAGAGGCAAGTGAAGCTGCCGTCAGCACTCACTGCGCCACCTTGAGTCACTGCAGTTATGTGCAAGAACCATGATGGGCGTCGCAGCACAGCATGGACAATGTAAGCAACGGCGCCTGCTTAAATTGAGTGACTGCCAGTGCCAGTGTATGTAGGTATGCCCCCCCCCCTATTCAGAGTGTCAACAGGTGGCTCCATCTCGGCTGCAGCAGCTACTGCCACATGTGGCCGCGCGAGCGGCACAGTCTGTGACAGCATACTATCAGTCTGACAACACAAATAAATGACACGCGCGCTGCAGCAGCTGTGCATGTGCAAATCTGATTGTGAGTTACAGGCAGCAGAGCGTTGGCAGCAAATGGTTGAATGGTCGACAACACGGAAAAGGAGTTTGAACCACATAAGTTGTGCTTGCGCCTGGTTGCGATGCTGCGGCATGCCCAATACAACGACATTTCATTGACAATGTGAACGTACAAGACAATCATCATGTACTAGTATACGATAGTCAACGCATGACAGTTGCAGGCTCGCCCCATCAAGGGGCCAAAAGCAGGCGCAGCGTGGTTGGTGCAAACTCTTAAGGTAGGAACTTGAAAGCAGCTGCTCGCAGAAATTGGGCTTCCTGATTGAGGCGCAGCCTTACGTTGTGCAGTGTTGTTGGTGAAGGTCGATGAGATGCAGGTGATGCCAGCCCGTGAATAGATTGCACCACCACTCCTTCCTGCCATTAGGTGTGTGCCATTATGATAGTGGAAGGTGGCAGAGCACAAAGCACGGGAAAGGACAGTGCACAGTTCGTTGACAAACACACAGTATACTGAAGTATATAAGAACTGGTGTCACACAGTAATACGATACCTTGACGACATGGCCACAAGCAGTACCACTTAACTGCACCTGGTCCACTGTAACAGCTCACCATCAAGTCAGTTACAGCAAGCAGCATTGATGACACGTGACACTGTACACGTGCCAGTAGCGTCAATGCGATGAAAGCACCACACGGGCAAGCTGCCGACACGACCAGGTCCTGGCATACGAAACAACGACCATTCTCGAAACACGCAACACACCTGTCCACCACTGCGGTACCACGTGCCAGCTAGAAACACACCGTGCGCTTAATTAGACTAACTCAGATGCCCCCAAAGTGAACAGTAAGCAGCGGACCGGTGCACAGTAGAGCATACAATTGCTCAAGCCTTAGGCTGGTCATGCAGTAATGCTCACCTGCTGTGTTGTGTTCAAAATGGCATGTGGAGGTGGACACGTTGTGCCACACATAAACTGCACCTCCCGCATTACCTGCACATGACGTGTCATGACATGAAACACAAATAATGTCGGGTGGGTGAGAGACCCGAAGGAATGCTGAGTAGAACGCATTGCGGCGCTAGCAATAAATACACTTGCCTACGCCACAGGCTAAGAGCTCCAAATCAGTAGCCTGCTGTTGCACGCTGGACTCAGAGCCTGTGTGTGTACCAAGGCTAATACAGGTTGGCCATTGAGCAATGAAGGGGAGCGTGTTAAGTTTCAGCACTGATGCCACTTGCTGCTTTCTGCGCAGCTCCCTTTGTCACAATACGTGATTCCAAGGCAACTGAGGCCGAGTAGTGCTAGGCTGTTCAAAAAATTACAACTAATGCCCGTGTAACAGCGTAGTCTGAATATGATCTAAAACATTGTTGTCAAACATGTGGTGGATGTTCGGAATAGAGTCTCAGAGTGGGTCCGGGTTCGGTTCGGTTCGGCTCGGCATTTTCGCCATCCAAGGCCGAACGGACTCTCGAACTTTTCTGAACCCATGCCGAACCAAAACGAACCGAACCGGGCTGTTGCCGAACGTGCCGAACTTTTCCATAGTAAGGTGTCCTATACCCCTGTGCACACGCACATATATACAGTGTATGTATCTACATTGTCTACACTGTACAGTAGTATACTTCGAAGTAGTTGCTATACTACTGTAATAGTAGCACCACTAGGCTCAGTACTACAGTAATAGCAACTACTCGCAAGGCAGGCACCAACAGCCGTCAAGGAGAATGCTACGCATTTAAGCCGTTCATCACACCCAGGCCAACTTTCAAAACTCAAGCAACCACCTGCAAATTTAGAGAGAAGCAGCAGTACACACACTGTACAGGATGCATGGGTAAGTAGGGTAGTCACCCCCTGCAGGAGGCACAAAGTTTTTAAATGACTGCCAAGTGCACAGCAAAGCAAATTGTTGTGGTAAACCTCTGATAGACAACTCTAGCATGTGCTACAGATGCACAGCAGAACCCAGTGCACACACTAGCGGAACCACTTGCCACGCCTGGGCGGCGTGGCCCGGGCTTCAGCGGCCGTCTTGGCCGCGCCCGTCACCCTAGAGCTGTTCGTTTGTCCCTTCGCTTAAACTCGCAACCGCAACCACGGGGGTCAACTTCTGTTGCCGGTTTTTGAGGGCGGTTGCGGCAGAACCAGCACACCAGTGCACAAGCAGACTGGCGGCGGCAGTAGATGTCAGAGTTGCCGTTGGGTTTGCCAGTGTGCGCAGCCGTGTACGTGTCACCTGTCGCGAGCTCTTGCGGCCTTCTTCGCTGCTGCTGTTTTGTTAAGAAAGTCAAGAATGTTGCCGGTTTTTGAAGTAGAGCAAGCGCAATGCCAGGGGCAGGCAGCGCGCCAGGCACCTCCCTGCCAAGCCCAGGTTGCGGTAACGGGCAGATAATATTAAGGCGGTGACCGCCCGATACCCTGCCCCATGCGGCGAGGTGTGCGTGGGCTGCTGTGGCACTTGTTGGTGCTGCTGTCGTGCCGCCGCAAGAACATCCTGCTGAATCATAGTGCTTTTGCATGAGAAAACACCGCCGGTAACAATGCTTGACTTTCGCAATCCTGCAACAGTACTTTCTACTTCAAGTGTTGATTCAAATTCTCTAGTTGCTGCAGTAGGGACAAGAGTTCGGCTGAGTTTGGTGTACTTGAAGTGGTTCAGTTCGGTTCGTTTCGGTTCGGCTGCGGTTCGGTGGGTTCGGCAGCCATGGCCGAACGGACTCTTGGCAAGAGTCCGGTCCGGACTGTTTGACGTGGGTTCGGCGCCGGACCCACTCTCTAGTTCGGAAGGTATGCTGCAGGCAGCTGCAGGCGTGGCCGTGATAGGAACGACTGCCACAGTGGCAGCTAGCGCAGGCACAGTAAGCAATGTAGCTTTGGTCAATCAGCACCTCTGATAACTACTGGAACAGTGTGGATCTGCCTCTCCACTGTGTGAAAGTGCACGTGGAAGCGCCAGGTGGTGTTCCTGCATGTTAGTACTTGGTCTGCTGGTGGATTGTTGTAGGTGGTGCAGGTGCTGGTGCTTCGGTGGTGGCGCTGTGCCTGAATCAATGAGCAGATCCTGAACCAACACCTGCTGTAAGTTGCAGCTGCTGCGAGTTCGCTGCTGGTGCTGCCCTGCGCCTGCAGCGCTGCCCGCGGAGCCTCCTTCTTCACGTTGCTGCTGCGCATTGCCACTGCTACGCATACGCACCACAGTGACTGCCTGCAGCACAACTGGTCCAGGAGTGAGGGAGCGCATAGTATTACTACCATTATGATAGCACGAGGTGGTGACCGCGTCACGCCACAAATATACCGCACCTCCTGCATTACCTGCACACATGAAAGAAATGTTAGGTGGGTATAATTTAGCAGGGAATTTGGCTTTGCAGTCAGATTTATGAAGTTGTTGGTGCACAGAGTCTGATATTGGTTTCGGTGTTGCTCAATATTGATACCCCAAGTTACTTTACGTGTTAAGACGAAGGGCGCCCAACTGCACATTTTCCTCGTGGCAGTGTGACATCGACACTGAGTACAGCAGAGGCCCGTGGTGGACCCGTAATCGACTAATTCATGAGCGGCCTGTGACATAGCATTGCAGTGACTGTCCTGCGGCGCCATTATGGAAGGAGCGTGCTGCAGCATGCTTGCAAGGACACGCGCCAGCCGAACGACGCGATGTACTATGAGTAGGACTGTCGTATACCAGCGCGTGTGCATATGCACAGGCAATGCGACGCCCAACTAACACAGCACAATATTTGACAGTTGTCAACTGGAGCAGCAACTGCCGAAGTGATGCTGTTCACCAGCTTCTGAATCAGTGGCCCAGGGCCCCAGCATCGCATGGCCTACGAACTGCTTGCACAGCGGACAGAGCCTGGTTACTAAGGTCATGCCTGTGCCCAGCAAAAGGAGGGTGGTCAAGTGCATTTTGACATAGTGTATGCAGCGCAGCAGGGTGCTCACTATGTCGATGTGCGCCTGCTGCAATCCCTGGAATGCTACACATTAAATTTGGTGGCACTATTATTATACTGTCTAGTGCTGAAGTAACCACGTGGGGTCAGCTATTTGGTCAGTTTTTTTGGCGCGTCCAAACTAGCTACCCCCCCTTTATGGTGGCCGTGCAAAAATCATATCCCCCCCATTTTATTCGTTGCAAAAGCCACTATGTAAAGTGCTGTCACTGGTACCCACACACACATGTGTGTACATAACCGGAATAATATGTGCTCCAAAGGATTATACGAGCATGTTGTAGTAGAGCTCTGATGTGCACTGCCACCCAGCTGGCAGTGCCTCGCCACAATAGTGAAGTGCATGCACTCCCTGCTTGCAGCAGGTGCGACGCAGCAAGCTCCGAAGTGAGTTAACAAGTTGGCTTTGAAAATGTCGTGCAACGCCACCGCTGCTGCTTCTGCTCCTAGCGCTTGCCGTTCGGGCGCTCCATTGCCCTTAGCACACGTAGTGCTGCTTCCACACCGGCAACATCTATAGGCGGGACTGGCTCCCCCGCCGAGTCTGTGCCACTGCCTGGCCCCTCCACCACCTCCACATCGCTGGCAGCTGCTGCATCCGCTGCCGCTACTGTTGCCGCCGCAGGCACTGCACCACCAGCAGTTGGGTAAAGTGCAGGGTTGCTGGGCAAAGAGTGATGCAGTGGCTGCTTGCTGGGCATGGTCTGTGCTGAAGAAGTTGAAGAGCGTGCGCTGCCCCGGCTTAGCAGCAGCGGCCCTGGCACGCCCTTCATCTACCACCTTACCCCCCTCCCCCCCCCGCCAGCCTTGCTCACACAGTTATGACCTTACCTTCAAGTCATCGGCGAAAAGAAGCAAAAAAAGTTCAACGGCGGTGTAAATTTGGCAGCAGCGTCGCGGTCTCCGGACCGTGCTGACCATGGTTGCTTAAGAAGTGATACCCCACCGAGGTCATGCTGGGGCACAACCCAAACGACTTACCCCCCTCCCGGCTCCTCCTAAAGTAACTTGCCCCCCCCCTTGTTGTAGCCCAACTGAATAACTGGCCACGGGTGACTACTTCGGCACTAGACGGTATGGCACATCTAGGGGACCTGTACAGTGGTCTCAGTGACTTCTGCCATGCAAGTTGGTCAACGCTAATCCGAGCTATGCCGCACCGCCGGCACTCGCACCACCTGCGAGGGCATCAGCTGCTGTAGTGCCACCTTATTCACTACAGCGCCACAGTGGTGGCATCAGCGTGGCGGGCCACAGTGCCTGTGCTTGTGTTCAACATAGGGCCAAGCGGCGCTCAGTTTTTAATCTGTTGGCGAAGGGGTCTGAGTTTTGAGGAGGAGAGCGCAGGCCTGCAGCACACCCCAACATAATTTATAATGACATAAAGTGGCAGAGGTGAATCGTGTACTACTAGGTTGCGACTGTGTCTGCTGCCGCCAAACTGGGCTCAACCAGTGCGGCGGCCGGCGGCGGCCACAAGCGCCCGCCAAACATGACCCTGTCAAAGAGCCCACCTAATCTTGAAAGTTGCTGCTGAGGACAAAATATTCACCACCTACCAAGTAGTGGAGGAGACGCGCCTCATCGAGAACGTTCTTTTGGCAAGGTCCCGATTTTGGACTCCAGGATGCAACGAAGTTTGCTATAGAGCAACCGCCTTTCGGCGGCTCCCCCAAAAACAGTAGGGCCCTATGCTACCTACCCACCATGGGCGAGTCCACTATCCCGGCCACCTGCAATTGATGCACTTCTGCATCCGTCACTATCTGTGAAAACCGCTCCTTCCAACTATTCTGTCCTCACGAGAAACTTTCAATACCAGCTTTCATCCTAGAAGTGACTGTGACCACTGTACAAGTAGCACACTGCCTGCGCAACAAATGGGGCCTCTCACTGATTTATGAAATGCAAACAGAAAGAGCGCAGCCCCTTCTGGTTGCGTGACTTCTGGCTGGGTGAGAGGTCGCACACAAAAAGAAGACACGTTTCATCCTGCCACTGTGGGGAAGTGATACTCAGGCACATGATCAACTTACTACAGTATTACAATGATAGTACTAGTATGTTTACTAATAGTATGTCTGCTACTCTTGACCGTTGGCTGGAGACGCGGACACAACAGGTAGTTTTCAGCGTGGGATTCCGAAGTCATACCAGGGGATACTCAGGTGGGCACAGTCACAGTGGCCACCCTGGGCGGACCCGTACAAGGGGGTGAACAGAGCAGAGATAGCGCCTACAAAGGCAGCAAATATGTTGCAAGCATCAAAACGCCAGCAGAATTTCCGAAAAAAACGATGTGTGTTACTGGTGTGCTTACCTGCAGAGTTGTCCGTGAAGTTGCATGCAGTGCAGGTGACCGCGCCTGCAGCGTATATGGCGCCCCCGTTCTGACCTGCGATGTGGCGGCAAGTGGGCGGACATTCGGTTCGTGACCCCAATGACAGAAAGCTGGGACATCGACAGTGCAGCAATGCTTAAGTTGTTACAGTACAAGGGGAGCTGTAACTGAACGTGGTTGCCGCGTGGTGATGCTGCAGGGGGCATGCGGTGAGCCATTCTTGACGCTCAGCATGATATCACAAGAGATGCAGTGCAACTCAGGTTGACAAGTGACACACGCGGCTGCGGTCACCGTGCTGCCAGGTCACCGTCCTGGCAGCACACCGTGCGGCACACACTGCATCTATCACTCAAAAAGGAGAGCTAAGGATCATGCTCACTTAATTTTTAACAAGTTACAAACTATCGGATTCGGCCAGACCTGTGCACATCCAGCTTGAGCCAACTGGTTCCGCAATTCAACCACGTTGCTATATGTAAACGTTAAGCAGCCTCAAGCCATCCCACCTTGGTTGTTCAGGAATTGACATGCCTCTGCCACCATGGTTCCGCCTCCTTGCACGAAGACCGCCCCGCCGAAGACAGACTTGTCGCCCCCAGGGCCCGCCAGCTCTCGACCTCGTCGCAGCACCAAGTTGCGCAGCTCCAGTCTTCCACCCCTCAGCACCTTGAATAGGCGCGTCTTGAGCTGCCCGTCAGCCACCGCTCCCGACTGGCCTTGCAAGCGCAAGGTGGTGCCTTCGCCAATGACCACGGTCTCTGGCATGGCCACAACACCGTGCCATGTGACGGTGATGTTCAGGCCCTCGCAGGCCGCAACTTGTACAAGCCGGGCTGCTGAAGTATTAGAACTGACGTCAAGGGCGGCTGCCTCCTGCGCGCAAGCGCCAGCAGCAGGCGCACTGCCTGGCGCCGCACGTTCACCGCCGCCTCGTGCACCAGCTGCTGGAGGCGGCCGCTCGAATGGGGTCACTGGTTGAGGGCACGAAGTCGGCAGCAGCGCCAGCACAATAAGGAGCGACCACCACCACCCAGGTGGCCATCGTGCGGGTGTGTGAGGTGTACGCATGTTCCGCAACATCCTCCCTCCCCGGTACACTCTGCGTGCTAACCTGCTGCTGCTTTGACTTCTCGCCTCTCTCGGCTCACTGAGGTCGTCGTTGTCGAGTGCTGTGATATGCAGGAACAGTCTGAGAAAGTTCGGAGAAAGTTCCTTGTACGAGGCTTTGCAAAAACGTGTGTCTTTCCTGTTTGCATACATGTCCTCTTATTAAACTCCGCTTAGGGCGCGGAAAGCCCTTTGCACACGGTGCGTGTGACCAGGAAATCAGACAGGT
>JAULBY010051549.1:0-12564 GCA_032358315.1 Ophiocytium majus
TGGGAAGCATACGCAGTATTAAAGTAACTATTTTAGGAGAGGTGGTGCTTCCCGGTACTTATACTTTACCATCGCTAGCTACTTCATTCAATGCGTTGTATGCTTCAGGAGGACCCGATAAAAACGGATCTTTTAGAAATATTAAGTTGATCAGAAATGGAAAAACCGTTGCCACAATTGATGTGTATGAGTTTTTATTAAAGGGCGATGCAAAAGGAAATGTGAGGCTCCAGGATCAGGATGTTATTAAAATTGGAACATACGAAACACGAGTAGAGCTAACAGGAGAGGTGAAACGTCCGGGCTTATATGAAGTAACCAAAGGTGAAAAGTTGTCCGATGTGATTGGTTTTGCCGGAGGTTTTACAGATAATGCCTACAAAGACAGGATAAAGGTTTACCGCAATACTGCCAAAGAAAAAAGTGTAGCAGACGTTCCCCAGGACTTATTTTCCATGTTTGTTCCGCAAACAGGTGATGTATACACAATTGATAAGGGATTGGATCGGTTTTCCAATAGAGTAGAGTTGACCGGAGCGGTGTTCAGACCAGGGTATTTTGCACTCGATGAAGGGATGACAGTATCTAAACTGATAGCCAAGGCTGATGGACTAAAAGAGGATGCGTTTATGGGAAGAGGGTTGATATACAGATTAAAAGATGACAATTCACTAGAAGCCCTTTCTTTCGATGTGAAAGAGGTGCTTTCAGGCAAGGATATCATGCTTAAACGTGAAGACAAAGTTCAAATTTTATCAAAACTGGAAATTAGGGAGGAGTATAACGTATTTATAGCAGGTGAAGTGCTTCAACCCGGAAAGTACCCTTATGCAGAAAACATGCGTGTAGAGGATTTGATTTTAACTGCCGGAGGTATGAAAGAATCTGCAGCCAAAAATAAAATTGAGATAGCAAGACGTATTAAAGATTTTGATGCTAACAATCCAAGTGCTGAGGTTTCTAAAATTATTACCTATGAAGTAAATGATAGTTTGAAAACCATAGATGGAAAGGATGTTGTTTTATTGCCATTTGATGTTGTTTCAATATATAAGTTAACGGGTTTTCAATCACAAAGAAATGTGAAGCTTGAAGGCGAAATCAGTCATCCGGGGCAGTATACCTTAACTAAAAACAATGAAAAAATATCGGACCTGATTACCCGTTCTGGTGGATTAACGGGAAGTGCTTTTGCTGATGGAGCTATTTTATTCCGCATGCGCAAACCCACTTCATTTGACCAATATGTAAAGAAAAAGAAGGTCGCCTCATTTGAAAAACAAAGTAACGATACCCTTGGTAAAGATGACCTGTTAAAGTCAGGTGTTGAAGATAGTATTTCTATTGTGGGAATTAATCTCAAGAAGATTATGCAAAATCCAGGCTCAAAGTATGATTTGGTTTTGGAAGAAAATGACGTGATTAGAATTCCCCGGCTGTTGCAAACGGTAACGGTAAGTGGAGAGGTACTGTATCCTGTAGGAATCCAATATGAAAAGGGTAAAAGTTTTAATGATTATGTAGATGGAGCGGGTGGTTACACGCAGAAGGGTTTGAATCGGAAAGCATTTATCGTATATGCCAATGGTTCGGCAGCCAGTACACGGAAAATACTTTTTGTTTTTAATAAGCATCCCAAAGTGAAGCCCGGTTCCGAAATTATTGTGCCTGCTAAAGATGATCGTAGAAAATTATCTACTGTGGAGGTTGCCAGTATTGTAGCAAGTCTTTCTACCTTAATTTTAATGTTTTATACTGTTACTACTAAATAATCAAATGACTGAAACATCAAAAGAAATTTCCCTCGGACAAGTTTATCAGCAAATTTTATTGGTGATTAAATTTCTGTTATCGAAATGGAAATTGCTATTATTAACAGGTATAGTAGGAGCCGGAATAGGGTTAACCATAGCTTTTACCAGTAAAAAAGTATATTTCGGTGAACTTGTTTTTGCCTTTGAAGAAAAGAGTAACAGCCTAGGTTCATATGCTGCTATTGCCAGTCAGTTTGGATTGGACATGGGTGGTGGAGGTGCAGGTACCTTTTCGGGAGATAATCTTGTGGAATTGCTCAAAAGCAGGTTGATGATAGAACGTGCTTTAACAACACCTGTGGTTATTGATCGCGATACGGTATTGCTCATCAATCGTTACCTCGACTTTACTGAAATAAGTAAACAATTGGAGGAGAAGCCGGAAATGCAAGATTTGAAATTTGTGAGAGGTGTTCCTCGATCTTCTTATACCCGTAAACAGGATAGTTTGCTGAATATTGTTCAAACGAACATCAGAAAGAAAATGCTGTCAATTAAACGGATTGATAAAAAACTGAGTTTGGTGAGTGTAACTTGTTCTTCAACTGATGAATTGTTCTCAAAATATTTCACTGAAGAACTGGTTGCCAATGCATCGGATTATTATATCGATACAAGAACAAAAAAGGGACGGTTCAATATTCAAATTATTGAAGCCAAGTTGGACTCTGTAAGAACGCTACTCAATAAGAGCATGTATGGTATGGCTTCGACTCAGGATCAAAATTTAAATGTGGTAAGGGCTCAGTTTAAAGTGCCTATGGCGCAGAAACAAATTGAGATTACCTTGCTTACCTCTGTATATGCTGAACTAACAAAAAATTTGGAACTATCGCGATTTGCTGTAAGTAGAGACGAACCTTTGGTTCGAATTATTGATACCCCCATCTTTCCTCTAAGAGTTGAAAAAACGGGGAAATTGCTTTCAATGATAGTGGGTGGTTTTTTGATGGAAGCAATAGCCATCATGTACTTGTTGATTAGGGATAAATTTAAACGCGTAGCAACACATGAATAATAAACAAATAGCCATTATTGGGCTAGGATATGTTGGATTACCACTGGCAGTGGAATTTGGGAAAAAATACAAAACCGTTGGATTTGATATTGATGCATTGCGCATACAGGAACTATCATCTTTTTATGATCGTACATTAGAAGTTGACGAAGCCGGATTAAGAAGTTCTTCCAATCTTATTTACTCATCCAATATCGAGGATTTAAAAAGTTGTAATGTATATATTATTACCGTGCCTACACCGGTTGATAAATACAATAAGCCAGACTTAACTCCTTTGCGCAAAGCAAGTGAAACCGTTGGGAAAGTATTAACCAAAGGAGATATTGTGGTTTATGAGTCGACTGTGTATCCAGGTGCGACAGAGGAAGAGTGTGTGCCTGTATTGGAGCGTGTATCCGGGATGAAATACAATATTGATTTTTTCTGTGGTTATTCTCCTGAGCGCATTAATCCGGGCGATAAAGAACACACCGTTTCAAAAATCTTGAAGGTTACTTCTGGCTCCACACCACAAGTTGCAGATATAGTTGATCAACTTTATGGTTCGATTATCACTGCCGGTACGTATAAAGCAGCAAGCATTAAAGTAGCAGAGGCTGCTAAGGTTATTGAAAACTCTCAGCGAGATATCAATATTGCTTTTGTAAATGAACTGTCCAAAATTTTCCATTTATTGGGTATTGATACCAACGATGTTTTGGAAGCAGCAGGTACAAAATGGAATTTTTTAAAGTTTAAACCAGGGTTGGTCGGAGGCCATTGTATTGGGGTGGATCCCTATTATTTGGCCCAAAAGGCACAGGAAGTAGGTTATCATCCTGAAATCATTTTAGCAGGAAGACGTTTGAATGATAGCATTGGTTCTTATGTAGCAGACGAATCGGTTAAGTTAATTGTTAAGAAAAATATCAATGTTAAAACGGCTCACGTGCTGGTATTGGGAATTACGTTTAAAGAAAACTGTCCGGACGTGCGCAATACCAAAGTGGTTGATATTATTTCAGAGTTGAAACAATACCATATGCATATCACCATCCTTGATCCTTGGGCAGATAAAGAGAGCGTGGCGCACGAATACGGTTTATCAATTATCAATTCACTCACAGAATCTGCAGTGCAACAGTTTGAATGTATTATATTGGCGGTGGCCCACAACGAGTTTTTGACAATGGATTTCAACCAACTAAGGACAAAGGAATCTGTCCTGTTTGATGTAAAAGGGATTCTCCCACGAGCAATCGTTGACAGAAGGTTGTAAATTATGGAAATAGATAACAACAAAATACAATCGAGTTCTTTTCTAGTAACAGGAGGGGCTGGCTTTATTGGTTCTAATATTGTTGAAAAATTATTGGGCTTGGGGGCCCGAAAAGTTACTGTGCTCGATAATTTCAGCAATGGTTTTCGAAAAAATATTGAAACGTTTTTCTCTAATCCTGCATTTCAGCTTATTGAAGGGGATATCCGAAATTTACAGACTTGTTTGAGTGCTTGTGAGAATGTTGATTACGTTTCTCACCAAGCGGCACTCGGGTCTGTTCCTCGTTCAGTAAATGACCCCATTACAACCAATGAAGTTAATGTTTCAGGTTTTTTAAATATGCTGGTAGCTGTTCGCGATCAAAAAGTGAAACGAATGGTTTATGCTGCTTCTTCTTCCACATATGGTGATAGCCAATCGTTGCCCAAAGTTGAAGATGTGATAGGGAAACCATTGTCTCCCTACGCTGTGACCAAGTACGTAAATGAATTATATGCACAGGTGTTTGCCTCCACATATGGAATAGAAACAATAGGATTGCGTTACTTTAATGTATTTGGTCCTAAACAAGATCCCAATGGCGCCTATGCTGCGGTTATTCCGTTGTTTATACAGGCACTGCTCGAAGATGAGGCTCCATACATTAACGGGGATGGTTTGCAAACAAGAGATTTTACGTATGTTGACAATGCAGTTCAGGCTAACCTTCGCGCGATGCTGGTATCAAAAAAAGAAGCCGTGAATCAAATATTTAATGTTGCAGTTGGTGATCGCACGAGTGTTAAACAGATGTTCGATATTTTGAAAGCAATTGACCATAAAGCAATCGAGGCCATTCATCGAGATGCTCGGATGGGTGACGTAAGAGATAGTTTAGCTGATATTTCGAAGGCAAATCGGTTATTGGGCTACGAACCTACAGTGAGATTCAAGCAAGGGTTAGAACAAACGTATGCATGGTTTAAAGCAAATCAAACGTTTATAAAAAAATAAGATATGACCAAAGCTTTTCAAATAGCCATTAAAGCCTTGGGCTTAACAGCTTGGGAAATTATTACCACATCATTTTCGCATGTGGCTACTACTTCAACAATTGCGTGGGAAGGGTTAACGCCTGTTTTTGTTAATATTGATGAGCAAACCCTTAATATTGACACTAAAAAAATAGAGACAAAAATTACCGACAAAACAGAAGGTATCAGGATGATATGTAGAATATTATTAAGAACACAGGATAATTAATATGGTTATTTTAGGTGCAGGTGGACATGCTTCAGAAGTTTTAGATGTGCTCATTCAAAATGGAAATGAGGCTTTGGAAGGCCTGTTGCTATTTGATAATGTGAATGCTGATGTAACAAAACACAACATTCCAATTCTGAAGAATATTGATGATTTAAAACAAGCATTTAAAACAGATAATCGTTTTGTGATTGCAACCGGTAACCCTGTTGTTCGTCAAAAATTAGATTTAATGGCAACGCAGGCAGGAGGGGTGTGCACGGCTCTTATTGCCAATAATGCTAAAATAAGTTCAATGGATGTGAAAATGGGGGATGGTGTTAATATTATGCAGGATGTAATTATTTTCCCCAGTGTTGCTATTGGAAAAGGGGTGCTTATTAACGCTCGTGCATTGGTTCATCATAATTCCACTATCGGAGCCTATTCCGAAATAGGGCCAGGTTCTATTATAACCGGTAATTGTTTTCTTGGTGAGCGCGTTCAGCTTGGTGCCGGGTGTGTTCTATTGCCCAATGTTTCAATAGCAGATGATGTTGTTATTGGAGCAGGCACAACGGTTACCAAAAGTATAAACGAAACAGGTGTTTATATAGGAACCGCACATAAAAGACTTCGATAACATGTCTTTAAAGAAAAATGTTTTAGCCAACTATTCCAGCCAAGTATTCATCATTGGAATCAGTATTTTAACGCTTCCGCTATTATTAAAGTGGATGGGACCAGAGGCTTATGGTTTGGTAGGTTTTTTTTCATTAATACAATCATTGCTGAGTTTCCTTGATTTGGGCATGTCGCCAACAATGTCTCGTGAAATAGCAAGGTTTCGAGGAGGTGTTATTGAAGGAAATCAACTCAATTATTTATACCAAAAATTAAAGCAGTTTTTTGCAGGTTTAGGTTTACTGTTTTTGATTGGAGGATTTATTGCTTCGTCTTATATAGCTACATCATGGTTAAAAATCGAAACCTTAAACAGTAATACTGTGTTGTATGCAGTTAACGCTATTGTTTTAGTCGTTTTTTTTAGATGGTTTTCGGGGTTTTATAAAGCTGTGTTAACAGGTTTTGAGGAGCTTATGTGGCTTAGCAGTTTTAATGGGGTAGTTGGTTTTTTGCGATTTCTATTTGTGTTTGTCCCCCTCTTTATATTTGGAGCAACCCCTGAAGTCTTTTTTACTTTTCAACTTATAATAGCATTACTTGAGTTTTTGGTGGTGGCGCGTAAAGCTAAATTATTACTTCCCAAAAATGATGTTAACAAGGATGTCAAAGAACACAAAGTATACCTGAAGTCGGCATTAAAGTTTGCAGTTTCCATAGCCTTTACCTCTGCAGTATGGGTGGCTATCACCCAAATAGATAAACTCATTTTGTCTAAATTGTTGAAACTGTCAGAATTCGGTTATTTTACCCTTGCAGTACAACTTGCAGGTGGAATTATGATGATTAGTGGCCCGATAAGCTCTGCTATTATTCCACGTATGGCTAAGTTGGAGGCAGAAGGTAAACACGCAGAATTGATTCAGTTGTATAAAAATGCTACCCAACTTATTGTTGTTTTTGTTGGCACCGTTGCGTTATTGATCATGATTTTTTCGAAAGAAGTTTTGTTTATTTGGTCAGGTAATGAAGATCTTGTTAATCAGTCTAATGTATACTTATATTTGTATGCGGTGGGTAATTTTTTACTGTCAATGTCGGCCTTTCCTTATTATTTACAATATGCGAAAGGCAATCTTAAGTTTCACATTATCGGCAATATCATTTTTTTAGTCATTCTTGTCCCAACACTTATATATGTTGTATCCATATATGGGGGTGTGGGTGCAGGTTATGTTTGGGTATGCATGAATGTGTTTTATTTTGTGGTGTGGGTTCCTGTTGTACACCGGTATTTTGATAAAACATTAAATGTTGGCTGGTATAGGGATGATATTGCAAAATTAATATTGCCTATGTTGGCGGTGGCTTTTCTGTTTAAATGGGTTCTTTTGCCTGAAACTCACAATCGAGTATTAACGGGTGTTTATATTGGTGTAATAGGTCTTATTATTGTAGCCGTTGGAATGGGATGTTCGTCCTATATAAAACGTCAATGGCCAATCATTCTTCAGCAATTGAGAAAACGTTAACATATGGATTTAGGGTACAAGAAAGAATATAATTTGTGGTTATCAATTTACATTTTGGCAAATGTAATTGGTGCTATCATTATGTTGGATACAGGTATGTTGATTGGGGATGTAATTGAAAGCAGGCTCTACGACAATGGTGTATTATTATTGGCCATTACACTTGTAACAGCATCTTATTATTTTATTTTAAAGCCTTTTTACAATTTTTTGGTGCGCATAAAAATGCCGAGGATTATTGATGTGGAGACCAACGAGCGTTCCAGCAAAATACTGGGTTATATTATCATCATTCTCCAAATTGGTTTTTTATCATTTAATTTAACGGAAGGGGTTAATACGGCAGGGGTTGCCACCAAATCAACTTCTGCATTTTCTTTTATATGGATATTTGTCCCGATTGATTTTGTCTTTTTAATTTATTACATGCTGTTCCGGAATTCTCCCATGTTTAAATACAACCTCACGGTTTATTTAATCTCCAATATTGTAAGGGGATGGGCAGGGGCGCTGCTATATGTTATGTTTTTTGAATGGTGCAGGATGATTAGGGCGAAAAAAATCAACTATGTGCTGATTGTTTTCTTAGCAGGTACATTTTTCTTTTTGTATCCATACATTCATTACATGAAACTTATTATTCGAACCATTGGTGCAAATGCCGATGACCTTTCTTTGTTTTTTTCGATGTTTTCTGATTCTATTTCATCCAGAAGTTATACTGATTTTTTTGAGGAAGGGGTTGGGCATTTGGTAGGCCGATTCCAGGTGACTTCAGTTGTGGTTGAGATTATTCATTTTCGCGATAGACTTCAGGAACAGTTTGAGGTAGGAAATATTTTGCCATTTTGGAAAGATGGATTACCTCAGTTGGCATACCGAAAGGTAATGGGAATTGATGCTCCTTTTAATATTGGTGTTTATTTAACCGATTTCTTTTTTCCAAGACCGGATGTTATCGGGCGTTGGAATATTAATGTAAGTTTTGTGGGCTGGTTTTTTATTGCACCGGCTTACATTCCTTTGTATCTGATATACAATGTGTTATTATGTGCATGTTCCGTTTTTTTAATGAAACAGTTTTTACCCAAAGAAGGGATGTTTGATGTGGTTTGGATGGCTTGGCTTATCCTATTGATGCCAGGATGGCTTATGGCATTTGTTGGGTTTAATTATTCTATATTATTAATCATATTAATGGTTAAATTAGCACGTTTTTTAGCCCGGTTTCGATTACTCAAAGAAAAACCGGAAACAATCCACGAATCCTAAAAAGTATATGATGATTTCACTTACTGCTGATGAGCAGAAAATCGCAACAAAAATAGCCCAGTTAAAGAATGAGGCTGGTTCGCACTCTCCAAGTATTTTTACCTTCAAACAAAAACTACCTGAGCTGGATATTAAAGTGGATGCGTGCTTCTTATCGAATCCATATGCAACAGAATTATTTATAGAATACTTTAACAAGGAGATTTTAGAGACGGGTAAAATACGTGAATTATTAGAGTGTTACCCTTCTCAAAATGCTGTGATTGCTGAAATCTTAGCTGATTTTTTAAATATCTCCCCCAAAAACATTTTTATCGGGAATGGGGCTATTGAAATTATTCAGGCCATTGTCCACAACTTTACTGAGCAAAAAATCCTGATTAATATTCCAACTTTTTCTTCTTATTATGAGTTTGTGAAAGAGGGAGTGGAGGTAGTTTACAATCAATTGTTAAATGAACATAATTATGCTATAGATGTAGATGCCTATATCCAAAAGGTAAAGTCAGAAAATCCGGATACGATTGTATTGATTAATCCTAATAATCCTAATGGAGCCTATATCCAAACGCAAGATTTGAGGCGGATAATTGAGGAGTTGACTTTTGTGAAAAATATTATCATTGACGAAAGTTTTATCCATTTTGCCTATGAAGATGAGCAGTTTAAGTTGTTATCGATAGGCGATTTGGTGGCGCAAAATCCGAATTTAATTGTGTTAAAAAGCATGTCTAAAGATTTTGGAATTGCCGGTATTCGTGCCGGTTACGGTATTATGTCGAGCGAGAGGGTTGATAGTTTGCTTAAGAATGGATATTTGTGGAATTCGAATGGATTGGCCGAATACTTTTTTAGATTGTATACCCGTGACGATTTTGCCGAAGGTTACGAAAAGGTGCGCATTAAATACATTAAAGAAACAAAGGAGTTTATAACTGAGCTACAAAAAATCCCCAATATCAGGGTTTACCCAAGTAAGGCTAATTTTGTATTGATTGAGTTGACGAGTGGATACAATTCAACTGATATTGTGAGTTTATTGCTCATTAAATATGGGATTTACGTGCGTACGTGTGAAGATAAAATCGGATTGGATGGTGATTTTATTCGATTGGCCTCCCGTTCTAAGGTTGAAAACGATTATATTTTAGATAGCTTTCAAAAGGTATTTGGTGGTTTGTGAAAAAAGTAATTGCTCATATCTATTATAAAAGCAAGGTTTTTTTTTCTTTGTTTAGGTTTCGCTTTGCTATTGCTGATATAGGCAAGGACAATCAAGTATTGGTTGTAGATATAGATAATACGCTGGCCGATACATGGGTCACCTTGTTAGACCCCAGTTATTCAAATGCCAAGGATCGTACTAAACGATTACCCATATTTATTCATATGCGCAAGTGGGTATTGGGTTATCAGCAAAAAGATATTCGTACATTTTTTTTAACAGCCAGAAGTGCCTCTCTTTACACTTGTACCCTTAATTGGTTAAATGAAAACCAGATTCCTGTTTTGCCAAGTCAGTTGTATTTAGTGCCGAAGCCAGAATATAAAATCCCGTTTCTTTCCCTTCTGTTAACTAAAACGCCCCATGTGGTGTATATTGATGATTTTACCTATGGACACGAATTTGGCAACGTTGGCATACATCAGCAATTAATTGATGAAGTGGAGCAAAAAAAAATCGCTTATTTTGGGGTTGATAAAATTGCTGCAATAAATAATAATACGTATGTGGATTAAATTAATCAAAAGGTTCATCAGGTTTGTTGTGGCTATTTTTAGCACCAATTGGTTTCAATTGCTAAAATTGTATCAATCAAATAGTGAAGTAGTTTTATGGATTCGATCAGCAAGGTTGAGCTACTTAGGAAGCGATACTTTTGTTAAAGATTTTGGAATTTTAAATGGGTTGCTCAAAGAGGATACCCGGTTTTCCATAAAATTTGGCAATAAAGTTGGAAAACTCCACCACAAAAAAATATTCTACACATTAAATGATTCTTACAATGTGTTTGGCTTTGCCAACTACGTGGATATACTGTCCCATATTGGCAAACAACTTGAAGCGCAGCATAATCTTATTTTTCCTAGCGCACACGAAGCAAAATTATGGGAAAACAAAGCCTACATGCATGAGGTATTTAAAAAACTAAATGTAAGTGAGCCGCTTACTCAATTAATAACATTGCCATCCAGTTTCGATAAGCATCAGTTTACTTATCCGTTGCTGGTAAAAGCGGAACATTCATGTTCTTCTAATGGACTTTATAAATTGAATAATGAGGAGGAACTGAAGCAACTTGTAAATAGCTCAACCTTTGCTGCCGAAAACAATGTGCTGATTGTGCAAGAGTTGATTAATATGCGCAAAGATTTACGAGTAATTTTGGTTGATGGTGAAATTGTATTGCATTATTGGCGCATTAACAAGGGGAAGGATTGGCAACCAACATCCACCAGTTATGGAAGCGGGGTGGACTTTGTTTCTTTTCCGGAGCATTGGAGATCACATATTGTTGAGACGTTCAGGTCATTAGATATTACTTCCGGAGCATTTGATATTACCTGGCAAAATGACGATTTGCTTACACAGCCTCTTTATTTGGAAGTGAGTCCGGTTTTTCAGCCCAATCCGGTAATTCATTCCACCGAGAAACCTTATGCATACTATAAAAAGAATATTACCCTTAGTCATTCCTGGGATGCTGCGTATGTTGATATTGTATTTAGGATTAAACATAAAGAGGTTATTGCCAACCTTAAAAAATAATGAAAACACCAAAGGTTTCTGTTTGCGTAGTAACATATAATCAAAAAAATTATATACGGGATTGTTTAATGAGTATCCTTACTCAAAAAACAGATTTTGATTTTGAAGTGATTATTGGAGATGATGTATCAACTGATGGTACTGCCGAGATAGTGAGTGAAATAGCCAGTCAATACCCCAATCAAGTGCGTTTGGCCAACAATGCAAAAAATGGAGGTCCTTTTGTGAACTTCAATTACACGCACAGTTTGGCCAGGGGCCAGTACATTGCACATTGTGATGGGGATGATTTGTTTTTGCCCGGAAAACTGCAAAAGCAAGTAGATTTTTTAGATACACACCCGGATTATAGTGTTTGCTGGCATAAATCAATCTATTTTAATGATGAAGGCAAGGAGGTGCCTGAATTAGGTCGCCCTGGTGTAAAAGGTGAAGGCGAAACAGTTACCCTTTCATACGTGTTGAGGGTGGGAACAGTAGCCCCACATAGCTCCATACTGTATCGCAAAAGTGTTCGTAAAACATATAATCCTCCTTATGATACCTTGGATTTGTATTATACTATTGAGTATTTAGCCGCAGGAAAAGGAATGATTTTGACAACACCTTTGGGAAAGTACAGGGTAAATGCGGCTAATAGTTTTAGCAGTTCAAAAAAGCGGCACGACTCAGTACGATTGTTATGCATTGCTCATTGGAATGATGCTTATTTAAAGTATCCGCAATACCGGTCTCAGATTTTTATTTTTTGTTTTTTAAACATGTTAATTGATGTTAAAAATAACAGGCCAACGTGGAAAGGTTTTGCCCGCCTCATGTTAAAATCTATAGGAAGATTTAGTATAAGGGAGTTTTTGGACACATTTAAAAGTACAAAGTATCTACGTATCCCTGATGAAATGAGGTTTTCAGTATAATTTTTTTTAATTCAACATAGTGATATATTGCTGCCATATTACAATGCATTACCGGCAGCTGAAAAATTGTGGCGTTGGTTTTTTCAAAAACTGAATTGTAGAATACCCCTAATTATGCGATGGGCTTTAATC
>JAULBY010051549.1:12574-35935 GCA_032358315.1 Ophiocytium majus
AATCAAAACTTAATTTTGATGAATAAAAAAATACTCTTCTTTTGTTCAGTGACTAAAATAGGTGGAGCCGAAACTAATATTGTGAAAATATCTCATGAGTTACATGCTCTCGGATTTGAGGTTCATTTTGCTACATTAGAAGACAACGGTCCAATGTTTAGTTATTGTGAAGATATTGGGAAATCCTTTACTGAGATTGGGTTGTTTTCTAAAAAACCGATTGACTCTCTGGGGAAGTATATAAATCTGTTAAATAAACACCATTTTGATGTTGTTTTTAACTTTGGTTTACGTGTCGAAATTTTTTCGCGGTTAGTAGCTAAAGTTTTTTCTCCAAAAACACGCTCTGTTGCCAACATAAGGTCTACGAATTCTTTCCGAAAACTGCCTCAAATATGGTTGGATAAATGCACTGCTTTTTTGGTTGACACCTGGGTTTCTAATTCAATTGCGGGGAAAGAGATTTATGCACAAAGGGAAAAAATACCTGCACATAAAATAAAGGTCATTTACAATTATATTGAAAAGATTGAAGGGGAAGGTGTTGGTGGATTTAAGGGAAATAAAGAACATTTGCGAATAGGAGTATTGGCGAATATTCGAAGACTAAAGGGACATTATGATTTAATACCTTTAGCAAAATCTCTCATAACAGAAGGGATAACTCCATTTTTTATTTTAGCCGGCACGGATAATACAAACGGAGATTTTGAACGCATGGTAATAGCTGAAAACCTTAATCAATATTTCGACTTTCGGGGGTATACTGATGATAAGAATACGTTTTTCACAGATACAGATATTTTTTTACTACCATCTTATTTAGAAGGAATGCCGACTTCTGTTTTAGAAGCTATGGCATATCAAAAGCCAATTGTTACAACAAATATAGATGGGATTCCGGAGCAGGTTGAGAATGGTGTAAATGGATTTGCAATACCTCCAGGTGATATTCAAGGTTTCACAAGAGCTATTGTGAGGATTATAAATGATGAATACTTACGCAATAAATTTATAGAACGCAGCAATAAGGTCATAGCAACTACGTTTAGTAAACAGGAAAAAATTAATGAATGGGTTAAAGTTATTATGGAATAAAGCATGTGCGGAATTAATGGAATTATAATAACTCAATCACAGGTTGATGCAACTTCTCAATTGAAGGAGCTTATCAGCATGAATGATCAAATCCTGCATAGAGGACCAGATGATGGTGGAGTATACCACCATGATAATGTATTCATGGCAATGCGTAGGTTGTCTATTATTGATTTATCTAGTGGACATCAACCCATGTTTAATGATAGCCAATCCATTGCTATCGTTTTTAATGGAGAAATATATAATTACCTGGAGCTTAAAGCGCAACTTACCCTCAAGGGGGTTATGTTTCATACAACATCCGATACCGAGGTTGTCTTAAAAATGTACGAAGTGTATGGAGAAGCATGCGTTAATCAGTTAAACGGTATGTTTGCCTTTTCTATTCACGATTTAGTAAACAGAAAAGTATTTATTGCAAGGGATAGATTTGGTGAAAAGCCGTTGTTCTATACTCGGTTTAATAATCGGTTTATATGGGCGTCTGAACTTAAAAGTATCATCCGCAATCACCCTGAACTCAAGCAGGTATCGGCCAGGGCTCTTAATTGTTATTTTGCGCTCTCATACATTCCGGCTCCGCTTACTATTTATGATGAGGTGTTTAAGCTTAAACCGGGTTATACCTTGTCAATTGATACCGATACACTTGAATTTTCTACTGAAAAATACTGGGATATACAGTTAAAACCAGATTCCGAAACGGAGTTGTTGTCATACAAAGAAGCCAAGCAGAAAACGGAATCGATTATGATTAATTCAGTAGAGCAGAAAATGATTGCTGATGTGCCTTTAGGTGTTTTTTTGAGCGGAGGGGTTGATTCTTCAATTGTTGCAGCCTTAATGTCTAAAGTATCCGACAAAAAAATAAAAACTTTTTCGGTAGGATATGAAAACAAAAGATACGATGAATCAGAGCGTGCAACATTAATATCTAAACATATTGGGTCGGAGCATTACCAATATACGCTTAATTACAATGAGATTTTAAACTCCATTAATGCCATCATCTTAAATTATGATGAGCCATTTGCCGACTCTTCATGTTTGCCGACCTATTTTGTTTCTCATCACGCCAGGCAAGAAGTAAAGGTTGCTTTAACGGGAGATGGGGGCGATGAAGTATTTGGTGGTTACAATAAATACCTTATTCACACATACGGAAGTATGTACCGCAAGTTATTTCCTTCCTTTATCCGAAATGGTATTGTTAAAAAAATAATGTCAACCTCTGCCTTTTCAGCATCTGATACACGGTCGAAAACAGCGATGTTGAAGAAGTTTATTTCATCAGTTGGCAGTAATACAATTGATAGTCATTTGAATATTATAGCTTTGGGTTTCAAGCAAGAGCAATTGGCAAAAGTATTAACAAGCGATAATTTATTGGATTATAAAACCGTTCTGGCTAAAGTGATTGAATTACCCGAGGAAAAAGAAGCCTCTTCGCTTAAAACGGCTCGTTATATTGATAAGCAAATTTCGCTTGAAGGCGATATGTTAGCCAAGGTTGACAGGGTGAGTATGCTCTCTTCACTTGAATGTAGGGCACCCTTTTTGGATTACAGGTTGATGGAACTTACTTACCAAATGCCTGATTCTTTTTTACTTAAAGGGAATAATAAAAAGAGAATTTTAAAAGATACGTTCGCTCATTTAATGCCTGATTCTTTTTTTGATGCTCCCAAAAAAGGATTTGAGGTGCCAATAGGATATTGGTTCCGTAATGAACTGAAAGAAGATTTATTGGCAACCCTTTCTCCAGCTATGTTGAACCAGCATTTTTATTTTAAGGTGGAGTTCGTACAACAGCTAATCAATGAGCATTTGTCTCAAATAAACGACCATTCACATCAATTGTGGACATTATACTGTTTCCAAAAATGGTATAATGCACAGTAAGAAGTATAAGTTTGCAGCATGATGCAGCAACGTATTTTTTATGTAGCAAATGTTGATGTATTTTTTATATCGCATCGTCTACCACTTGCTCTCGAAGCTAAACGTAGAGGGTTTGAGGTATATGTATTAACTAAAGATACCGGCAAAAAAGAGTTTCTTCAATCATTAGGGCTTCAGTATATTGAAGTAGATTTTGAGCGATCCGGAAAAAACCCAATAAAAGAACTGAAGTTAATTTTTGTTCTAAGTAAGTTATACCGGAAATACAAACCATTATACATTCACCATATTACCATTAAGCCGTCACTTTACGGAAGTATTGCCGCTGTTTTTGCAAAGGTAAAAGGTTCTCATGTAGTGAACGCAATAAGTGGGCTGGGGTCTGTATTTACGAGTAGCAATAAATCAGTTACAAGATTGGTTGTTATTATTTTGATGAAACTAGCGTTTGGGATTCGTAAAAGTAAATTTATTTTTCAAAACCCTGATGACATGTCATTGTACCGTTCTTTGGGCCTTTTAACAGATACTAACTATTGTATTATTAAAGGTTCGGGTGTAGATACTAATGATTATACCCTGGTTCAACCAATTCCAAAACCTTATTTGAGCGTTATTCTTCCTGCACGTATGTTGTTTGATAAAGGGGTTTTGGAATTTGTTGCTGCTGCCAAGATACTCTATGAAAAGTATTACCGCTCTGTAGTTTTTGAGCTTATCGGAGGGGTTGACGCTCATAATCCGGAAAGGATGAGTGAACGAGAAATTAAGGCGTTGCTTGTTCCCGATTTCTTAATCTGGAAAGGACATGTTCATGAGATGAAGCCTGAATTCATTCAGAGCGATGTTGTTTGTTTGCCTTCTTATAGAGAAGGTTTACCTAAGTCGCTGGTTGAAGCCATGGCCGTGGGAAGACCAATTGTTACCACAGATGTTCCAGGTTGTAGAGAGTGTGTAGAAGATGGCGTAAATGGTTATATTGTACCTTCAAAAAACAGTAAACTCCTCGCTGAAGCATTAGACAAGTTGTTAAGTGATGCACAATTGCGATTGTCAATGGGGAAAAAGTCTCGTGAAATGATGGAGAAAGAAATGTCTTTACAAATTGTATTAGATCAAACATTTGCCTTTTATGAGGAACCATTTTCAGGTGATGAACAAATGAATACTAATTAGTGTCAAACATTAACACTTTGGGTTTAAAAGTTTCTATTATAACTGTTGTTTTTGAAAACCAACCATCCATTGCTGATGCGATTGATTCGGTATTAATGCAGTCGTATCCTAATATTGAGTATTTGGTTATTGATGGTGCTTCCAAAGATGGAAGTTTGGATGTAATTAAATCATATGGCAATAAAATCCATACATTAGTTTCCGAGCCGGATAAAGGGATTTATGATGCCATGAACAAAGGGCTGGCATTGGCCACTGGCGATATTGTTGGATTTTTGCATTCAGATGATTTTTATGCCCATTCGGATGTGATTGCAGCCATTGTAAATCAGTTTAACAATCCAGCAACAGATGCTGTGTATGGTGATTTGGATTATGTGAAGTTGACTGATAAAACTAAAATTGTTCGGAAATGGCGATCGGGTAGTTATAATGAAAAACGGTTCTATTATGGTTGGATGCCACCGCATCCTACATTTTTTGCCCGCCAAAAAGTATATGCCGAATTTGGCGGATACAATACATCATTAAAGTCGGCTGCCGATTATGAACTGATGCTGCGCATGGGACTGGTTCATCACCTGCAATTGGATTATATACCTCAGGTGCTTGTTAAAATGAGATTAGGCGGGCAAAGTAATAGGTCTTTTAAAAACAGGATTCTCGCCAATTTAGAAGATCAAAAAGCTTGGAAAGTAAATAAAATAAAGCCCTATTGGTTTACCTTTTTGCTGAAACCGTTGCAAAAAATAACACAATATTTTTAAGGAATGCAGTACGATTATCTTATCGTTGGATCCGGATTATTCGGAGCAGTGTTTGCGCATCAGGCAACACTAAAAGGAAAATCGTGTTTGGTTATTGATAAACGCAACCATGTTGGGGGTAATGTATTTTGCAAAGAAGAAGAGGGCATCCAGGTGCATCAGTACGGGGCTCATATTTTTCACACCAACAGCAAAGAAATTTGGGATTTTGTGAACTCATTTGTCCCATTCAATAATTTTATCAATTCTCCCATTGCTTCTTATGGCAATGAACGGTTCAATTTACCCATTAACATGAATACGTTTTGCCAGGTACTGGGCAAGGTAACAGCCGAAGAGGTAAAGCAAAAAATACAGGCAGATATCGAACAGTTGGGCCTGAAAAAGCCAAAAAACCTTGAAGAGCAGGCTATTTCAATGGTGGGTGTTGCTGTTTATGAAAAAATTATTAAAGGTTATACCGAAAAACAATGGGGAAGAGATTGCCGAGAGCTTCCCGCTTCTATCATTAAACGATTGCCTGTGCGGTTTACGTTCGATAATAATTATTTTAATGATACCTATCAGGGAGTTCCAATTGGAGGGTATAACAAGCTAACCGAAGGTTTGCTCAAAGGTGTTGATGTGAAATTGAATACCGATTATTTTGCACAACGTGATACACTGGATAAAATGGCTACCACCATTGTGTTCACAGGGAAAATAGATGAGTTTTACAATTACCGTTTTGGAGAACTTGATTACAGGAGCTTAAGGTTTGAACATGAAGTAATCAACCACCCCGATTACCAAGGGAATGCTGTTGTGAATTACACCGAAAAAAATATTCCTTTTACCCGTATTATCGAACATCAGTACTTTGAGCCTAAGACCCATTCAAAGACTGTCATTACCCGAGAATATCCATCCGAATGGCGTCAGGGCCTGGAGCCTTATTATCCCATTAATGATGAGCGGAACGCGCAATTGTTCAGAAAATACGAAGCGTTGTCGCAACAGGAGAGTAATGTAATTTTTGGCGGGCGGTTGGCCGAATATAAATATTACGATATGCATCAAGTGATTGGTTCGGCTTTGGTAAGTGCCAAAAGAAATATTACAGATTGACACAGTAAGGTAAAAAGAGTGTTATTGTTTTTAATTATGGCCTTATTGCCCTAAATTGCTTAGGTAACAACATTTTTGTATTTTACAACGTTTTACAAGTAAATCATGGTTAAGCGGTTTCCATTCATTTTTTTATTTCTGTTGTTGTTGTGCTCTGCTTTTGCTCATGGGCAGTATGGTTTCGAGTGGATTAAACCGTATCAACCCTATTTTAAGTTTAAAGTTGTTAATACTGGTTTGTACCGCATAGATGCTACTACGCTTACCAATTCAGGAATCAACCTTTCCGGTATTCATCCCAAGCGTTTCCAGATTTTTAGAAATGGAGTGGAACAGCCTGTTTTTGTTCACGGACAATTAGACGGTGTATTTGATGCTCAAGATTTTATTGAATTTTTGGGTGAAAAAAATGATGGCAAACTAGACTCCCAGCTATATACCAACCCATCATGGCAACCCCATCAGTATGCCAGCATGTATAGTGACACTTCCATTTACTTTTTGACCATATTGCCCGATACCACTGTGTTAACAGGGCTTCGGTACGCCCAAACAACAGCTGCTAATTTTAGTTCGTTTACTCCCGAAGCTTATGTGATGCAGGAACTGAATACATTTCCTTCTGAAGAATACCTTTATGGACAAGATCTGGCGGGCCCATCTTCAGATGTAAGGTACAATCTGTCGGATTATACAGAGGGAGAAGGGTGGGCCAGTTTACGAATGGGACTAACCTCTGCACAGCGTAATTACGCTTTTCCCACTCTTTTCAAATATAACTCGGGACCGGCTCCGACAATAGAAGTGAAAGTAATCGGGGCTTCTAATGCTGCCAATGTGAGCATTAATCATCATGTAAGACTTTTCATTGGGACGGAAAGTGTTGCATTTAGTACACTAGACGATAAAACATTTTCAGCTTTTCAGGTTGTTAAATTTACGCCCACTCTTACAAATTCAACAATTGGTAATTCCAATACGATTATCGGTATGCAAATTATCAATGATTTGGGTGCGGTTGCTGACTATTGCAGTTTATCTTACATCAAATTAACGTATGCGCGCCAGTTAACATTAGGAGCAACAACAAAGTTGCAGTTTAAAGCGGTACACCAGCAAGGCGCTCTTAAATCGAGGATGCTGTTTAATGGTTATGGAAACGGAACGTTTACATCACCCATTGTTTACGATCTTACTGCCCGCCAGCGTGTGTATGCCCAATATGCTGCACAAACGGTAAATGCATTAATTGATAATGATGGAAAGCAGCATCAGATTTGGCTGAGTGATAGTTCGGAAATACTACCTATTGTTAACCTGCAACCCGTAGAATTCCCTGTTATCGATGTTTCTTCAAGCCCAGCGTTTTTAATTATCAGTAATGAAGAGCTGGCCCAGGCAACACAGGATTACGCCAACTACAGGTCGGCTAAATACAGTGTATTAACTGTTACATCAAATCAGCTATACGATTATTATTTTTATGGCAACCAACATCCTTTGGCTGTTCGGAGGTTTGCCAAACACTTATTGCAGCAGGCTCCACAGGCACCCAAATTTTTGTTACTTGCAGGCAGGGGTTACCAAACGGATTTGATAAAGGTTCCAGGTAACTGGTCTAAAAACCTGGTTCCTTCCATTGGTGTTCCTTCATCCGATGTGATGTTTTCTGCTGGAATAAATGGAAATGGTAGTTATGCAGAAATTGCAACAGGCAGGGTGGCGGCAACCAGCAATTCAGAACTTTCAGCTTATCTATCAAAGTTAATTGATTATGAAACGGCTTCGGACTCTATTTTACCCTGGCGAAAAAATGTAATTCATGTTACGGGTGGAGAAGTTCTCAATGAACAACTTTCCTTTATCAACCAGTTTAAACAAAACGAGCAGGTAATTAGGAGTAAATTTTTTGGGGCAACGGTAAAAACATATAGCAAAAACATATCGGAGCCAGAACAAAATGATATGCGCCAGCAAATTTTAAATGCCCAAAATAATGGCGCTTCATTGCTTTCTTTTTATGGTCATGCTTCGCTTACTGTGTTGGATGTTGATATCGGAAATATTACCGATTTGCAAAATCCCCGCAAATACCCATTGTATTATTTCAGTGGTTGTAATGTGGGAAATGCCAATGCCGAAGATCCTGCAAATACGGGAAATGTATATGCCAAAACCTATTTGTGTACACCCAATAAGGGAGCCATCGGATGGTTGGCTCATTCTAATTTTTCCTTTACAGGAAATTTAAATGCGTTGCAAAATAGTTTTTACGAAAAATTGTCTTTCTCCAATTATGGTCAGCCTGTTGGTGATATTATCATGCACGTAACACAAGGTATTTCATCTGCCGATCCGATAACACGTTCACATAATATTCAATGGCTGTACCAGGGTGATCCTGCTACAGTAATATACAGTCCGGCTTTACCCGATTATGAGTTATTGCCGCAAAATATTTTTATGGCTACAGCAAATCCATCCACACAACTGGATTCCTTCAGGTTGGGGGTGATTGTTTCCAACAATGCCAAGGCTACCGATGATTCCGTGGAAATTACCATCAGCCGAAAACTGCCAAACAATACCGTTTTAACCTTTGGCCCGGTTAAATTCAGACACGTTTATTATAAAGACACATTTTACGTTTCCATGTTTTCAAAGGATCCGTTAATGGTTGGCAACAATGTATTCGATGTGTTCGTCAACAAGTTTTCGGGCCCGGTTGAGTCTAATACGTTTAACAACAATGCGTCCTATACCTATTTCTTGCCGGGTATCGGTCTTCAGCTTATAGAGCCCAATCCTTATGCCATCATTGCTGCCGATTCGTTAACCATCACTGTGCAAAGTAATAATTTACTTTCGGTCGATAATGAGTACATTATGGAACTCGATACAACCCCAGTCTTTAATTCTCCTGCGTATCGAACTTCGGGAATACTTAAAACAAATGCTTTAGCAAGCTGGAAGGTAATGTTAACTGGAACAGATACCCAACCTTATTACTGGAGAGCACGGTTGAACTTACCTGTTAATGAAGGTGGAGCATGGAATGACGGAACCTTTACACATATTCCAAATGGAAACAGCGGTTGGATGCAAACAGGGTTTTATCAATACAGAGATGGCACACAGCAATCGGGATTATTGCTGGATAATGGAAATCAACAACTTCGTTTCAGACGAACCTATAATGATTTAATTGTTAAAACTGCCCGCTGGAAACATGGAGGTCTTGGTATATTGGATCCAATGGCATTAACTACTCAAGTAGGTACATGTATTAGTGGGGGTATTGTTTGTATTCTTTATGATAAAAATACACTTGAACCATTTGTGAGTTCTAAGTTTCCGCTTAATTGTTCTATATCAATTTCTTTTGGTCGTAAATTTTACACCTTTGATACACGTACACTTGGCGGTCAACAAGAGTTAATACGATTTATTGACTCTGTTGATAATGGGAATTATGTTGCGATGTACAGTTACTATGATTCAGGTTCGCCTAACTGGACTCCCCAATTCCGATTAGCATTAAACAGTTTAGGTAGTTTATCGACAGCATCAATTAATAATTATTATTCAGCATTTGTGATGATGGGTGAGAAAGGGGCACCAGCAGGAACTATTTTAGAGGATACCTTATTTAACAATACTTACAACTCACCTAATACCAATGATACCAATTATGCTGAGGTTGATGTATTCCTTGAGGGTGACTGGTTCACAGGGGCGATGACTTCAAAACCAATTGGTCCTGTAAAACAATGGGGAAGTTTTGGTTTTCAATTTAACTCTCTTGAAAAATCTGCAACGGATAGAAATATTGTTAGCCTTGTTGCTATTTCAACTACAGGAGAGGATACGCTTATTCAAACAGTAAGTCAACCTGGGTTGTATTCGCTTTCTCAGTTAGATGCGCAAAGGTATCCTTATGTAAAGTTAAGTGTGGAGTTTTATGATACACTTACCCGAACACCCAATCAGTTTGGTTACTGGAAAGTAGATTATACAGAACCAACAGAGGGGACTATAGACTTGAATAGTCAGTTTTCATTTTACAACAAAACACTTCAACAGGGTGATAGTTTAAGATTTACCATTCCTTTTAAAAATATTTCAAACTCGGTATACGATTCTGTTCCAGTTGAATATAAAATTATTGGTGAAGACAGAACGGTGAAACGGATATTAAATGAAGTATACCCTAGTGTAAATCCAAATGAATCGGTGATGCTTCACCATAATATAGGGACTCTTAATCTGGAAGGGAAAAATCAGTTGGTTGTAACGGTAAATCCTTTGGCTTCGATACCTGAGGTTACCATGGTTAATAATGTATTTAACCAATCTTTTGACGTAAATGTAGATCGCAGAAACCCATTGATGGATGTTACATTTGATGGATTCAGGATTATGAATGGCGATTTTGTTTCTCCTACACCCATCATTCAGATTGTATCAAAAGATGATAATGCCTATAAACTTCAAACGGATACATCCACTTTTAAAGTGTATTTAAAAACCCCTTTGTCGTCAGATTATGAATTGATTCCGATGAATGACAGGCGATTGTTTTTTCATCCGGCAAGCGCGCAAAATAATAAAGCATCACTTGATTTTAAGCCCGATAGAATGGAAGATGGTTTATACATGATTAAGGTTATTTCACAAGATGCGTCTGGTAATACAGCTGGAAATAGTTTTTACGAAATTGAGTTTAATGTGATAAACGAAAGCACGATTACGAATTTCTTTCCATATCCGAATCCGTTTACCACAAGTCTTCGTTTTGTATTTACACTTACAGGAGATAGCCCTCCCGATGAACTGTTGATTCGGATTATGACCATTACGGGAAAGGTAGTTCGCGAAATTTCGAAAGAGGAGTTTGGAGTTATTAAAATTGGCAATAATATTTCAGAATTCGCATGGGATGGAACGGATAATTATGGTGACAGGATGGCTAACGGAGTGTATTTGTACCAGGTGTTAACCCGTATCAATGGTGAGGGAATCAAAAAGAGAGATACTGCAGCTGATAAATTTGTTACACATAGTACAGGAAAAATATACATGCTAAAATAATGAATCTGTTCGTCATTTTTATTCGGTTTCATTATGCTCTTCTAAATACTTTCGTGTTGGTCGTAAATAAAATATTGTATCGGAAAGTGAAGCCCAATGCCTTGAGAGTGTTAGTGGTTAGAAAAGGGAATTTGGGTGATTTAATTTGTTCCTTTCCTGCGTTTGATGCAATCCAAAAATATTTCCCCAATGCCACTTTCGATTTGTTGACTACTTATGGTATTCAATCTTCACTTGGGGCATCATCTGTGATTTCGCATGAGTATTTTCAGAAAATATATGAGTTCCGGTCATTTACGTTGCGGTCGTTGTTTAAGGAACTTAGAAAAAATACCTATGATACAGTCCTCGAATTTTCTCCGGATGTTGATACGTTTTGGAATCAGATTCGAAATATGCTTTTCTTTCGGTTTACAGGTATCAAAAGAGGAGGTGGTTGGATGATTACCCGAACTAATTTTTTGAAACGACAGCAACTTAAATATTTGCATTTTGCGAATGAACAAATAAGGTTACAGAAAATATTGATTCGTTGTGGTATTGATATACCTGATCATTCCAATACGTCACTTTTTAATCAAACAGAGTTGGATAAGGTGAAACGGAACCATATTGGTGAAGTTTCTCAAAAAATGGTTGCTATAGCTGTTGGAGCCAAGCTGAATAAGAAGCAATGGCCTCTTAGTTATATGAAGGAGGTTGTCCAGTTCTTACAAAATAACCATTACCGGATTGTGGCTATTGGTGATGAAGGTGATTTTCAATTAGTGGAATCAATGGATATTCCCGGTATGATAAATGTGTGCGGAAAACTTACTGTTTCTGAAAGTGCAGCTATATTGTCAATATGTGAGTTTACCGTTTGCAATGATTCTGGGCCCATGCATTTGAGTTATACGGTTGGTACACCTGTTTATGCACTTTTCAGTGCCCGTAACTATCCCGGTAAATGGAACCCTCCGGTTGACGGTAAGAACGTAGTATTTGCAGATTATAGCGTTACATGTGCTGGTTGTATGAATGCTCCTTGTGCAGATAATATATGCATGAAAAAAATCACTCCGGATCAGGTTATTCAATCTATTCAACATAACATGAAGTGATGGATAAGAAGTATTCAGGTGCGCAGAAGGTATCAATTAAACGAAACTTGTTTTACAATTTGCTATTGGTGCTGTCCAATATTGCCTATCCATTGGTTGTGTTTCCTTATGTATCCAGAGTACTTGGTCCAGGCGGAATAGGGGAGACACAGTTCGTATTGTCGTTTGCCCGATACTTTACCCTTATGGCAGCCATTGGTATTCCGGTATACGGTGTTCGTGAGGTTGCAAAAACAGCAGGTAATACTCAACAAATGTCTAACCTTTTGAGTGAGTTATTAATGCTTGGAGGAATGGCTTCTGTGGCATTCTCCGTAATCTACTTTTTGCTGATAATGGTGTTGCCTGGTTTTCGCGATGTACAATTTTTATGCTGGATTGCAGGTTTGCAGATTGTATTGTCCTTTACCTCTGTTGACTGGTTTTTTTTCGGGAATGAAGCATTTAAAAACTTGGCCATGCGAAGTGTCGGATTAAAACTGGTAACTGTCGGAGCTATTTTTTTTCTGGTTCAAACACCTAAGGATGTTCTTCCATTTATGCTGGTTTCGGTATTTTCAGTCCTGTTATTGCAATGTTGGAATGTATATACCGCCATTCAAAAAGTGGGATGGGTGTTTGAAAATTTGAACTACAAAAGACATATTCGCTCACTGGGAATCATCTTTCTGACAGGAATTTGTACCAGTGTATACACTGCCTTTGATACTACCTTATTGGGGTTGCTTGATTCAGTGCAAGAGGTTGGGTTTTATGCAACGTCAATGCGTATTGCAAAGATGTTCATTCCCATTGTCAGTGCTCTGAGCATTGTCGTCATTCCAAAAGTGGTACACGAGTTTGGAAAGGATGATGCTAACTATACCTACCACCAAAAATCGTTTCTATTTATTCTGGAACTATCTGTTCCTCTTATGTTCGGACTGTATTTGCTGGCACATGAATGGGTTTGGTTATTGGCCGGATCTGATTTTGAACCTGCAGTATTGACCATTCAAATCCTAAGCCCGATTACATTGCTAGTAGGTCTCAATAATTTATTTGGAATGCAGATGCTTTCTGCATCAGGCCATGAGCGGACATTATTATATATTGTTGGCGTAGCAATGGTTTTGAGTGTATTGCTGAATATCTGTTTGATTCCATTGTTGCATCATACCGGAGCAGCCATAACCATGTTAGTTACAGAGCTATTTGTGACGTTTGCTACTTTTGTGTTGACCTATCAGAAATATCGGATCAGTTTGCCATGGCGTTCGTTGGCACTTTCAGTTGTTGGTTGTACTCCATTTGTTTTGGTGGTTGGTGTATTAAAACAGTCGGGACTTCCTGTACTGAGTTACACGATTATGTCAGTAGTGATCTGTACACTTGGGTATGTTTTCGTACAAATGTACTTGTTCAAAAACGAAGTTTGGATTCAACTCCGAAACACCCTTAAATCATACCTAAGTTAAATGAGAATGCAGCAAAAAACATATCACATTTTGGTGTATTGTTCCGATTTTACCCCCCAGCAATCGGGTTATGTACACGCGTTTACCCAGGTCATTCGTAACATGGCTGATAATGGTGTAAAGGTAGACGTGGTAACACCTTATAATTTACCTAAAGATGTTGCAGAGTTTGTTTATCCTGATGTTCAGGTAATACGTTATCATCCTGTACTCAATATTTGGTTGCTGGGTTTGTTGTACCAAACACATCAGATGGCGCAATTTTTACAGCACTTAGATACGCAACATGGATATGATATGGTATTGATTGAAACAGGGGATAATCCATATTTACCGGTAGCCTTGTCCGAACAATTGCGACTTAAAACAGTTGTCCGGTTTCATTCAACAAGTGATACAGAGTATCTGGTGTACTCTGCTCAACGTAGGTATAAGATCAAACGATTTGTGTGGAAGTGGTTGTCGGCATGCAGAGTAAAATACGTTGCAGCCACCTCGTCTTATCATCTCAAATTTGTTCAGGATTATTTGGGTTTCAGTTCCCAACAATCATCTTTTTTCAAACTGGTGAATGCAAGTGACCATGTGCCTGATGAAATTGAATCACATCAAACACCCCGCTCTTTCCTAATGTTGGGCAGGATGGATGAGGAGGGGTTTATTCAAAAAGGATATGTAATTCTGCTTGATGCTTTAAAAGAATGTGCATATCTGTTCAAACAACAAAAGGCTTTTTTCACCATTATTGGCCAGGGTATACATCGGCCAGAAGTGGAAGCATACATTCGTAACCACAATCTTGATTTTGTAAAACTGATTCCCGCATGTTCACATGCTGAAGTGATTGAAAAGCTCAAGCAATCGGATATTGTGGTATTGCCCTCCAAATATGAAGGAGTTTCGATGTTTGCCTTGGAAGCTTTGGCAGAACACAATGCCGTTATTTTTACACAAACAGGGGGCCTGCTGGATATGTTACACAATAACGGAATTGGTATTCCGGTTGGCGATACTGATTCGCTTTCAAATGCCATGAAGTCATTGCTTTTGTTGGAGGATTTGGAATTACGACAGATGAAGAATGAGTCGGCAGCTTGGTGCAAAGAAGCCTTTTCGCCAGCCAAACAAATGGAACAGTTGCAGGAAATTTTGACCCAAATCAAAAACAACAAATGAGCGGAAAGATATTCGTTTCGGTATTGATGCCAGTTTACAATGGGGCATCTTATGTTCGCAAAGCGATGGATAGTATCCTGGGGCAAACCTATTCTAATTTTGAGTTGGTAATTGTCAATGATGGATCGACAGATGAAACATTAAGTATCCTTAGTTCGTATACGGATTCCCGAATTCGAATCATAAATCTGCCTCAAAATAAAGGATTGGTTGCGGCACTCAATACAGGACTTGATCAGATTCAAGCCGATTATATCATACGCATGGATGTCGATGAAATTTGCCATCCTGAAAGATTTTTCAGACAGATTTACTTTATGGAAGCTAATCCAGATATTGGAATAAGTGCTAGCTGGTTCAGAGTAATCGGAGCTAACATAACCAAGCTGGAACTTACTCATGATGCGCTTAAATATCAAATGCTAAACCGATCTCCATTTCCTCATTCGGGTATTATTATTCGCGGACATTTTTTTAATGATCGCTCACTTCGTTATGATTCTAATTTTGAATTTGCGGAGGACCTTGAGTTATGGATGCGATTGATTCGGATAATACGTTTTGCTAATATTCCAGAAGTATTACTGGAAGTTACTCTCAATAAAGGTCAGCTTTCTCGTAACCTCATTCATTCATCCCGCCACAATTACACGCTTCGCAAAACTCATTTACACTTTTTGTTTCCTCAACTCACCGAAAAGCAGACCTCCTTTTTGTCGAAATGTTTTAATCGCATATTGCCTGAACCCATTGATGCAACGGTATTCTTGGAGATGTTATCGTTATGTGATACATTATCACAGCAAACAAGAGATGAGGAATTGGATAAACAACTTAGTGAAGCAGTGTGGTTTCAGTTGGCCAATAATGCACCCCGTTCTATTATGTGGATTGCCCAAACAAGGGTATACCACTGGATACAAATTCCCATCTGGAAATTCGGGTGGTTATTCGTAAAACCTTTGGTAAAACGTTTCCGTTAGTTAAAATAATGAATTGCGCTGGTGGGGCATCATTCCAAAATGGCGGAATGCTTTTTCGGTAACCTCACGCCCGCGCGGTGTGCGGGTTAAAAAACCTTCCTGTATTAAATAAGGCTCATATACCTCTTCGATGGTTCCACCTTCTTCGCCAATAGCTGTGGCAATGGTGGTAATACCTACAGGGCCCCCTTTAAATTTTTCGATAATGGTTCGTAGGATTTTGTTGTCCATTTCATCCAATCCTTCGGCATCAACATTTAATGCGTTCAAAGCATACTTGGCAATTTCAAGGGTAATTACGCCATCTCCTTTAATTTGTGCAAAGTCTCTCGTTCTGCGCAGCAAGGCATTGCCAATACGAGGCGTTCCCCGGCTTCTACGCGCTATTTCGTGGGCCGCATCGGTTTCTATAGGCGAATTCATAATCGCAGAACTGCGGGTAATAATTTTTTGCATCAACACCTTGTCGTAATATTCCAACCGTGCATTAATGCCAAAACGTGCCCGCAATGGCGATGTTAATAATCCGCTTCGTGTGGTTGCACCAATAAGCGTAAACGGATTTATTTCCAATTGAATGGAGCGGGCATTTGGGCCCGAATCAATCATGATATCGATGCGGTAATCTTCCATGGCTGAGTATAAAAACTCCTCCACTACAGGACTCAACCTGTGAATTTCATCTATAAAAAGTACATCCCCTTTTTCAAGATTGGTAAGCAGTCCCGCCAAATCACCCGGTTTTTCCAGTACAGGGCCGGAGGTTGTTTTGATGTTTGCACCCAACTCGTTGGCGATAATATAGGATAATGTAGTTTTGCCTAATCCGGGAGGGCCGTGCAGCAATACATGATCCAAAGCTTCCTCACGCATAGCCGCAGCTTTTACAAATACGCGTAAGTTTTCAATGATTTTTTCCTGTCCTGTAAAATCACCAAATTCTTTGGGACGCAATACTTTTTCAAACTCTTTTTCAGGGTTTGTTAAATTTTCATCTTCTGGGTCTATGTTCGGATTTCGCACCTCACGAATATAAGGGGATAGGGCTTCTTTTGAAATAGCGATTTTTACACAACGGTAAATTATTGCTTCACTACCTTGGTATTGCTGGTGGGTATACCATTTATAGACAGTTCAATGAAATAAATACCAATCTGCAGGTTGGTCATATCAAGCTCCAGCATGTTTTTTCCTTTTGCTATCACATTGATTTGTTTCAGTAGTTCTTCTCCATTTGTATTGGAAATAATCAAGGTTGCAAATCCGTCTACTTTGGCAACCATATCCACTTTGATGGAGTTGGTGGTTGGATTGGGAAAAACTTTAAAGGATCCATCCGAAATTAAATTTTCATCCAGCCCACTATACTGGTTGGTGTCCTCTGTAAGGATGGTCGTTTTGTAGTTCCATTTAAACAAACCACTTATTTCACCATCTTCAAATGCAGTGGTTTCAATAATCAGATAGGTGTTTTCTTTTTTCGAAATTTTGAGCGATTTCGTCTGGGCAAAAATTTCTTCCGTTCTTAAGTATTTATAACTCCCATTATTGGTAAAAGGTTCCGTATTCATCTCCACCGAACTGGCATCGCCCTTTTTGCCGAACGAAATATGTGTTGATTTTAAATCGCCTTTGAGGCCATCAAAGGCAAACATGCAATGGATGTTTTTACGGTCCCTGTCATACGAAGCAACAGCAGTACCTTGCGCACCGCTTTCTGTTTGGTATAAGGTATTGGTAAGCTCCGCAATAAAACCTTCACGGGCAAGTTTAACAAGGCTCCCTTTGTGGGCTGTTGTTTGTTCAGAACTCAACTGCCAGCTTATATTTCCCTTTAAAAGTTGATTTACAATAGCGGATGTAAGTGGATTGATATCGTCATAAATGGTCCAAACACCCTCTGCTCCATGACGACCGATAGTGAGTTGTTTCAACGGCCTGTTCTGATCATCAACCCAAAAAGCTTCGGGCGATTGCAGTTCCAATCCTGTATACATAAATGAATAATAAAGGCTGTCGAAATTCGGACTCAGGTATGCTGTTGCGTGGGCTACCAAAGATTCAGTTGGCTTTGCAAACCAACTGTCAAATTGTAAAATGCTTTGTTGGCTTAACAATCCGCTGAGTGCTCCCTTAGGGTGCTTTGCCGTTGCAATCACTAGGTTTAACTGATTGCTTAATAATAAGGCCGCAATATCATTCCATTCACGTGTACTGAGTTTCCAGCCTCCGCATACCGAATGGTTGTTTTGGAGAATGAGGTCGGTTAAATCCAAAACGATTTCATGTTGTTGGTTCCCATTTTTGGAAAGGTATATACCTGTAATATCATCTGATAAAGTGGTGGCTGTTTTTACAATCAATGTATCAGCGTTCATCCCGATGATGATGCTTCCAAGTCCTGTGGCGGATAGGTCGCCTCCGATTTCATGTCCGTTTAAATGAGTTGAAAATCCCCAATCAGTTTCCAGTTGGAGGGTTGAACTGAGTTCACCTTTAGGGTGTTTTTGAGAATGAACCTTGATGACTAAATTGCCATTGAGCAATGTTCCCCGGATGGATTGTAACTGAGAACCCGTAATATATGTTCTTACAGTGTTTCCTAGTATTTTTCCGTCAAAGTCGAGCACAATCATTCCTTTATGCTCACTGTTTTCAATGTGATAAGCAACAATTGGACTGGATAATTTGGCTACACTCACGCTGATAAAAAGGGTATCCCGGGTATTGTTGAGCATCATCGCAGCCACTCCGTTTCCATTGCTCATGATATTGGGTAATGGTTTGAGACGAGCCGAAAATGTTAGTCTTTCGGATAGGTGGCCGGCAAAAAGGGTATGGATAAAACCAGCAAAAAAGCTGATGGCGAGTATCATTCTATTCATACGTTGGATAGTTTAGTATCTCAAATACGAATTAAACACAATTTTGGATTGGTGGGGGAAATTCTTTTCTGAAACAGAGTGCTTTAGGCACCAACACTAAAATAGTTTAGCGTATGTATTGTTTGTTTTGGCTTCGTGGTCGAGCAGCCATTGTTTGCGGTGCAGTCCCCAGGCATAGCCGGTTAGTTTTCCGTTGCTTCCAATTACACGGTGGCATGGAACGATAATGGCCAGTTGATTTTTACCATTGGCTGTTCCTACAGCGCGGGTGAGGTTTTCATCGTTGGCTTTTTTCGCCAAATCAAGGTATGAGGCTGTTCTGGCATATGGAATTTTTGAAACAGCTTCCCATGTTTCCTGTTGAAAATCAGTCCCTTCTTGTTGGGTGGCAATGGTAAATTCTTTTCGTTTGCCTTCAAAATATTCAGTAAGCTCAATGCTGCACAGTTGGGTCAATTCATTTTCAACAACGCTTTTGAGGTCTTCATTATCTTTCATAAAACGGATGCTGTGAACAGCTGTTTGTGTAGCTTGTATTTCGAGCATTCCGATAGGAGAATACACGTAACTTCTAAATGGGAAAACAATAATTTTGGGCATCACTGCAAAGCACGTACTTAAAATGCGAATTCCGAGCATAAAAAAATCCGCAATTCAAAAATGTTTTCGAATTGCGGATGTCGTTTTTTGTAGGAACAGATTACTTGTTATTGAATCTCTCCATCCCACAACATGCGAGCTTTAATGCCTTGCATGTGTTGGATTTTTTTCAATTGCTCATAGTATTTATACTCTTCACCCAATTGTTGTTTCACAAAATACATAGAAGCACTTGAGCCAAATGATTTGAATAGTTTTTCAAAAGGATCTTCCTGTTCAGGTAAATTGGTGATTCTGTATTCCTCCAAATTAGCTTTTTTGGCAGCAAGCGCAATTGCATCTTTTAACCCTCCGAATTCATCCACCAATCCGATTTTTTTAGCATCCGTTCCTGCCCAAACGCGTCCTTGAGCAATAGAATCAACTTGTGACTTGGTCAAGTTTCTGCCTTCAGCCACGCGAGAGATAAAGTCGTCATAAATACGGTCGATCATCTTTTGCATGATTATTTTTTCTGCTGGAGTCATTGCCCTGTCCGGACTTCCCAAATCAGAGTATTCGCCAAATTTCACTTTCTCAAATTTTAAACCCAGTTTATCTTTGAGCAATTTTTCGGCATTGATAATCATCCCGAATACACCAATTGATCCGGTAATGGTATTGGGTTCAGCCATAATTATATCAGCCGGTGCTGCAATATAATATCCACCCGAAGCAGCAACTGCTCCCATTGATACAATAACAGGTTTTACTTTTTGTGTCAATACAACTTCTCTCCAAATAACATCACTTGCAAGAGCGCTTCCTCCCGGTGAGTTGATGCGCAATACAACTGCTTTTACAGATGAATCCTTGCGCGCCTTAGCCAGTGCTGCTGCAGTTGGAGCCGAGCCTACCTGGCCATCTTCTCCGTCTCCATCCACAATTTCACCTTCCGCATATACTACTGCAATCTTATCTTTAGCGGTAATTTTCCCCTCTTTTGCTTTGTTTTTATATTCACCAATGGATACAAAATCAATATTGTCTTTAGCTTCTGTACCCGCCAGTTGATGTAATTCTGCATCTACTTCATCCGCATACTTCAATCCGTCAATTAACCCAAATTGTTTGGCATCCTCCGGTGTTTGAACCAAAAGGTTGTTGCATATGTTTCTAAATTCCTCAGCACCTTTTTTGCGTGATACAGCAATACTGGTAATAAATTCATCATATACCGAACCCATAAATGATTCAATTTGTTTGCGGTTTTCATCGCTCATTTTATCCGCAATGAATGGTTCACCTGCTGCTTTAAACTTTCCATGGCGAATCAACTCCACCTGAACACCTATTTTGTCCAGCATTCCTTTTACATAAGTTGATGAATAAGCAAATCCATCCAGCAACATTGTTCCTGTTGGGTTCATGTATACTTTATCAGCTATCGAAGCAATATAGTATCCATGCTCTTCAATTATTTCACCATAAGCAATCACGAATTTTTTCGATTTTTTAAATTCAATCAGTTCATCTCTGATTTCTTTGAGTGTGGCGTAGCTGTTTGGCATATAAGAAATGTCAATGTATATTCCTTTAATATGATCATCAGTGGCCGCATGGCGAATACTTTTTAATATATCATTTAACCCAGGCTCATTCGAACCTTCCATGCTCATAAAGTCAAAGTCTTTAAAAGGATTGTCGGATGTGCGTTCAGGGATGCTGTAATTCAGTGAAAGTTTTAAAACTGAATTGTCTTTTACTTTGGCTTCTTCCTTGTCACCTCCGGCTATGCCTGCAGCAATACCCATTAAGATTAAAACCAGGAGCACTATTGATAAGAGCGTACCTAAAATACTTGCAAATAAAAATTTAAAAAACTGTTTCATGATATATATATGTTGGTTGGTGTTGGTTAATGTTGAATGTGAATTTTTGTTCTATATGTTTGATCGGTTGTTTTTCCCTCTATCAAATACAAACCATTAGGAAGTGCACTTGTATTGATACTTGTTGCCGATCGTTGCGTGGTCATCAGTTGTCCTTGCAAGTTAACGATGCTAATGGTATATTCTGCATGGCTTTTTGATAAAATGTTTAATTCGTTGTTGGATGGATTTGGGAAACATTGAAAGGTAAATGGAGTTTGTTGTGCTTGGTCCAATCCCTCCAAAAGTCTATACTTTATTACAAGCGGAATACGAATGGTTGGGTTGTTTGTCGAATTATTTTGGATAATAAGGGTATCTGTTACAACAGAGTCTGCTAAAAAGGAAATTGTAAAGTCAAGTTTTGCAGCACTGTCCTTTGCGATGGATCCATTGCCGGGGATAATTGTAAACTGGGGGTGGCTGGCAAATGTTGCAGTATAATTTAAAAGTTGATTCCCCGCATTAATCAAAGCAATTGCTCCCTTATTCAGCGCAATCATGTCTCCCGAGGTTACTGTAAAATAAATAGGGCTATTATCGGTTGTGATGAAACGGGTAGGGGCAGCAACAGAGTTTGAGGCCAGCGAAGTAATCCTTTCTGAAAATTCAGGATGGTCAATAAAAGGATTGCGGTTTCCCTGGAATGTAAAAATATCCTGGTTCCGTTTGGTATCAGTTGCCGTGGGGGCAAACTGCAGGTGCCACTGGCGCAAAACGGTTTCCTGTGGTGCAAAAAAAGTACTGTAATCCTGGTAACGCAATACAAAATACATCATCGCTCTTGCCGTTCTACCTTTTTGTTCATCTCGCGGTTCAAATACATTGTCGGCAAACTTGCTTCCCCCAACTGTCCAGGTTGGACTTGCTACTGTTCCAAATGGATAGTTGCTACGTTTTCCATTTGCCGTTTCATCGGTTGGGAATAAATGGTGCAAATCACAAACCATGGGTGCATTCGAGCTGAAAAGACTTTGTGGCCACGTATGCTCTGTATTAAAATTATCATTGGTTTGTGCGTCCGATCGGCTGGTATACCCAACGGCTTTGCGGCCCGTGTAAATACATTCTAACGTGTTGGATGTTGCTCCTTGCCCGTTTGTTTTTTGATTGTCGATGGTCATAAACATCTGGTCGCGCGAGCCATTATACGAGCAGCTTGCCTGCCCTGTGCTAATAATTGTTTTGAGCGCGTCCTTTAATGCTTGTTCACTTAAGTTTTGCGTTGCGTTATAATAAGCGTCCGAATAATTCCCTGTTCCTTTAACCGTAACCGCCATTGTTGGATTGTATGCGTTGCTTACAATCAAAAGTTGTGATGTAACGGTGATATTGTGAACAGGCTTAAAGTAAACCCATATATCAACCGATTCGCCCTGGTGAACAGAGAAGGCCGTATCACTAACCGAAAAAGCATTGTTGTAGGTGTTGATATCCCTAACCGTAATAATCGAATCTGTGATGAGTCCATCTATGCTAAAAGTAATTTTGATGCTATCCCGATTGGTTACCGTTGTATTGTTAAAAGGAAGGTAGGTATTTGAAACAATCAGTTTCTGTGCATGTACAAAAAGCCCCATGAATAAGGTCAAACAAAGCAATCCGAAACTTAGGTGTTTCATATGTGTAGAATTTTAAAGGGGCTAAATTACTAAATTAACCTGTAACGCCTTATTTTCGCACCACTTTTAACAAAATGATAATGGAACTTACCGCCCTTACAGCTATTTCGCCAATTGATGGCCGCTACCGCAAACAAACCGCAGTGTTGGCTGCCTGTTACTCTGAATTTGCGCTCATTCAATACCGCATCCTGGTTGAAATAGAATATTTTATAGCATTGGCGGAACTTCCATTGCCTCAGTTAAAAGGAAAAATAAGTGCCGGTTTAAAAAAGGAGCTAAGGGAAATTTACATTCAATTTTCGGAAGCCGATGCACAACGTATAAAAGACATTGAAAAAACAACCAATCATGATGTTAAGGCTGTTGAGTATTTTATCAAGGAAAAAATTGCACCATTAGGCCTTACGGATATTTCCGAGTTTGTTCATTTTGGCTTAACCTCTCAGGATATTAATAATACGTCTATTCCGCTTACCAT
>JAULBY010051550.1:0-11724 GCA_032358315.1 Ophiocytium majus
GACTTCAAAGCTAGGAGTGTATGTTGCGGCATGTGCAAAACTTCCTACAGCAAATAGTACTGCTAAAATTCCCAATTTAATACTTTTCATTTTTTGACCTTGGCATCTTTAGCTTCGGCTTTGTCTTGAGCTTTGATTGGCAAACTCACTGGGTATTGACTGCATGCTTCAGGATTACCTTGACCAGCTTCGGTCAAGAATGATGTTGCTGGTGGCACTTGACCTGTAGGACATGAGCATACTGCTATACCATCTGCACCCTTGACACAATTCCAACTGAAACAATTGCTGGACTTGGCACCAAGATTCAAACTGGCATCACATTTTTGTGCAGTGGCTTTTTGTTTCCATGGTAATGAACTAAAGTCATTGGCTTCTTGTGGGTAAAATAATTTGGGTGCAAACAGGCTCCAAACATTTTTATCACTGGTAGGTGTGCAGGAGCCTTTCATGTTGCCAGCTGTGGTGTCAGCAATAGACCGGCCAGTTAGAATAGGACAACGACATTCTACTTCAGGATATGCTACACCGTTGTTGCCGGTGATTGTTTTTGGTGTACCGTCTTTGTTCAAAACTGGTTTGCAAGTACTTGCAGCACATAACGCATACTCACCATCGCAAATTGTAATGCCAGCAGTGGATGGTTGAGCAAATACCGGTGTTGATAGCATTAAACATGCTAACATTGTTAATAGTTTTTTCATTGTGTTTCCTTTATTAAAGTTTACAGCTTTCGCAATCTTCTTGGTCGTCAAAATCAATCACTTCCAATTTGGTTTCTTCTGCAGGAGCATCGATACCTTTACTGCCTTGTTTGTTAATTAGACTGTAGTAGAATGTCTTTAGACCCCACCGATGAGCCAACATTAAATTCTTGGCAATCAATGTAGTTGGTACCTTACGATCAGCAAAGTTTGCAGGATTGTAAAATGTATTGGTACTAATACTTTGATCTACATAGGCAGCAATTACACTGGCAGTTTTTAAATAACCGACACAGTCCGGTTGTGCCCACATCAATTGATATTTGTTTTTTAACTTGTTATACTCGGGTGCCACTTGAATCAGGCTTCCTGCTTTTGATTCCTTGACTGTAATCAAGCTCATGGGCATTTCAATACCATTGGTACTGTTAATAACAACACTTGAGCTTTCAACTGGTGCCACTGCCATCAATGTTGCATTGCGTACACCATATGTTTTCATCTTCTCTCGAAGTGTTTCCCAATCAAGTTCAGGTTTGAAATTGGCCAATTCGTTAACTGCTGTAGCACGGCGTTCCCATGGAAACTCTCCTTTGCCGTAGCGTGTTAGTCCTGAGTGACTGCATGGACCACGTTCCTTGGCCAACTCAACTGTGGCTTCTGTCAAGTAGTAGGCTTGATGTTCCATCCAACTCTTAACTTCTTGTAAGGCATCCTTCTCGCCATACAGTAATCCACGCTTGGCATGCCAATAAGCAAGATTGGTAATACCAATGCCTAGGGGCTGGATTTCTTGGTTGCTTAACTGTGACTGAATGGAAAGAAAATCTTGGTAGTCCAGAATATTACACAAGCTACGCTGGAGTATGCGACAAGCACGGCGCATGTCTTCTGGATTACGGAAAGCTCCCCAATTGATGGAACCCAACGTACAAAGAGCGATACGACCATCGCTGTCATCCAGACGTTTAAAGGATTTAGTAGGAAGAAGTATTTCACAGCACAAGTTACTCTGATAAATGGTATGGAATTCAGGATCAAACGGACCTTGATCTTGAACGTTGTCAATGAACACAAGATAGATACGGCCTGTGTCAGTGCGTTCTTTTAGTATGCCGCCTTTGAATACATCTTCAGCGGCCATGGTTTTGGTTCTTAGGTCTTTGCGTTTTTCGTACTTAACATACAACTCTTCGAACAAAGCAGTATTCTTGTAGAAGGCCTCATACAAGTCAGGCACTTCGTTGGGATCGAAGAATGTGATGTTTTCTTTGTTTTTAAATCTGCGCCAGAAAAAAGCCGAGAGGACGACTCCGTAGTCCATGAAGCGGACTCGAGTTTCATCTGTTCCCTGATTATTTTTAAGCACAATAAGATCATCAAACTGATGGTGCCATATAGGATAAAATACGGTAGCACTTGCATTACGAATACCTCCTTGACTACAACTACGCAAATCACCAAACCACTTTTTAAGGAATGGAATCATGCCGGTGTGCATGATCTCTCCGCCACGGATAGGACTTCCTAGTGGGCGTAGTCGACCAATCTCCAACCCAATGCCAGCACGTTTGCTGGCATACTTGGCCATCATCTCCCCAGAAGCAAATATGCTATCCAGATCGTCGTCACTGCGGATAAGCACACAACTTGAAAACTGTTTAGTAGGAGTGCCAAGACCAGCCAGTACAGGTGTAGCAAGAGTAAACAAACCATCTGAAGCACAGTTGTAGTACTCTTTGATGTAACGCATACGGGCTGCATTAGGCTCTTCTTTATGGAATACAGTCGCGGCAGCAACCATATAACGAACTTGTGGTGTTTCATATATTTCCTTTGTGGCACGATTGCGTACCAGGTACTTCTCGATCATTTGTTCAATTGCTGCATATGAATATTCTTCATCCCTAGCGTGATCAATTATGTCGTTCATGCGATTCCAGTCTTCTTCGGTGTACCATTCAAGAAGTTCTGGTGTGTATAATCCTGTCGCTACATTTTTCTTAATGATTTCGTAGAGGTGAGGAGGATCATATGTTCCGTACACATCCTTACGCAACATGCTCAAGCGTTGTTTGCCTGCAACATACTGATAATTAGTGTGTCCCACATCAGGATTTGATTCAATATCAATCAAGTCAACAATGGCTCTAAGAGTAATACCATCAATCTCTTGAGTGGTAATACCATCATAAAAATGTAATTGTGCTTTGATCTCAATCATTGACTGACTTACGTCAGCAATCCCTTGGCAGACTTTAGCAACCTGTGCCTGCCATTTGTCAATGTGCAGTGGCTCTTTTTGTCCGCTTCTTTTAACTACTGTAATCTGCGTCATTCTACTCTCTATCGGTTTAATTGTACTGCTTAGATACTTGTTCCTGCGTCAACTTCTTGATAATTTTTGTTTCTTGGTTGGTATTTACTATGTTGTTATGGCTCCAATTAAGTATATATTTTGTTTTGTTGACCAGGACTAAATTAAGCCCAGACTCAGTCAAAACCAGCTCTGCAGACTTAATATCCGCACGGTCCAACAATGTTATAGTATACAGGATTCCAAGCCCGCGAGCAAGATCACAATAGGTATTATCGCTTAAAAGTTGCCAAGGATCGGGCCAGGTTTGCCGATCGTCCCAGTGTAGGTAGTAAGGTTGCCATGGTGTTAGAAACCACCAGGAATTGATTGACTCCAAACACGAAGCCAATGGCAAATTTTTAACAGCTTGCCGTAGATGATACCAATCGGTTAACCGTTGGTCAAAAGTTTTAGGCCACATCAAGCCAAATAGTTAGTAGAGTAAATGAATTCGGCCGCAGCACTTGTATTGGTTGTAGTATATCCGACACTAATAACATCAAGCGTTTGTGACACATACAATGTCACACCCAAATTAACGTTTTCGGTATAGTTGTCAACAAAGTTCAATGCGCCACTACTGTCGTTGGCGTCGGCAACCACAGTTAATGTGCCTGTTCTTACACCAGTGTCACGAAGAGTGGTATAATTCACAGTGAATGCTCGTACTTGGTCAGCATCAATGGTAAAAATATTAGCAATACTCGAAGTATTGTTTGGCATGGTAATCTTGGTACCACTTTCAACTGTCAGTGTTCCTAGACTGAGTTGACGTCCATTGGTACTGGCAATACTTTGTGTGTTATTTAAAGTAACACGCGGCCATGCTGTGCCTGATATACGATTATTGGCAAATGCATCAGGTCTGGCAAACATGTCGCCAAGACTGACGTTGTTACTGGTTTGTATATCAATGTTGCTGGTAAATGGAGTTGTGTAAGGACCAAAATGATTACCTACATTGTAGAAAATATTCTGAGCTGTTACGTTGAGACTTACCTGATCAAATATCACACCTTCGGCATAGATATTATCAAACTTGTTGTTGACAATTCTAACACCAGTTGCGCCACCATTGACCGGAGTTGATGCACCAAGCACTATGCCTTGATAAAATAAATCAAATGTGCTGTTGCTTACAACAACACCAGATATCTCTTGATCGGTTCCTCCTAGCCCGGTGCTAGGATTAAGACCAAATGTTGTTCCGCTGAAGTCACAATCGTCGAACACAATTTGACTACAAACCAAACTGCTGGTGCTGGCAAAACGTACACAGGCAGTATCATCAGCATCAGTAACAAGATCTCCAGCTGTCAATGGACCATAAAATCCTACACTTTGAAAACGACAATTTAATGCGTCCTGGACCAAGAATACATCCGTGGTAGGATCTTGATTGCTGAATCCCATATCTCGTACAGTAATATATTGTGGAGGCGTGGCTCCATTGGCACCAATGTTGGCGCCATACTGTTGTAAACTGTCAGCTGTACGTGCAACAAAAGCATTCAATGTTGAATCATCTGTGCTATTGTCAAGCTGGATAACGCTGTTGTTACTGCCTTCACCGTATAAAGTTGCATAAGGAGGAATAAGAATAGTTTCTGTTACTCTGTACACCCCTGCTGGCAAGTATAAACTACGACGAATTTGTGGATTTGTTTCTCTGCAATACAATTGATATAATGCACGATTGATAGCGTCTGTATCGTCAGTCAGACCGTCGCCTGTTGCTCCAAAATCTTTAACACTTGCAAACTGATCCAACCATGATTGTAAACTTTGTGTTACAGGATCATCTGCAGTTGCACCTGTTTGAACAGTGTATCCGGCAGCTTCGCCTTTGTAAGTGTAAGTTCTTTGTAGATCAAGTATGTCAGAAAATTCTGTTAAAATTTCTGTATTACCAATAACAGGAGCACCTTCTTGAAGGGTGCCATTACCAATCCATAATTGACGTGTGTTTATGCTCCAGCCGAGTTCTGCACCAGCTAGTTGTGGTAAGTTTTCTGATAAACCTTTACGGTTTGTGATGCGGGATATTTGTACAATGGCCACTTTTAGTCCTTGAATTCTATCCAGTATTTAGCTAGATCAGGATTGTAAGTAGTAAAGCTCTAATCTGCGCCACCACTGATCTGCCCAGTAGTCAAAATCCTTGCTTTCCAAAGTAAATTCTTGATATACGGGTTTTGTAAGCAGATTACCCATGCTATCTACGTCGGGCTTGACACACATAAGCACTACGCCCTTGCGAATGTTGGTGCCGTACACTTCATTGTGTGCCAAGGCATACGCTACCAGTTGTAAGTAGTAATCAGTAATCCATTCCGCTCGTTTAGGTTTGTTGGTTTGTTTAAAGTCTATAATACTTTGGTCTTGTTGATGTATGCCCACACAGTCTGTGGTTCCTGCATACAGTTTAGGAAAGTACAAGGGAATTTCTACACCCCAAAACTCATCTACATTTTTAAGCCCATCGTCAATTACAGTTTGAGCCATGGCATGACTAGCCCAACCAAATGGGTTGGTTCCTCGATCTTTTAGCTCACCGGTTTTTACATAGTGCTCTAGATAAGTGTGCATTCTGGTACCACGGTTAGCAGCTTCTGTGGTGATTTGTTGAGCTCGGTCATGCCCAACATTTTTACGCCATTGTTCCAGTGCGGCTCGTGATTCGGCCGGTTTGGTCTTGTCTAAAATTGTAGTTACACTAGGCACCTTGCTGCCGTCTGGTGTAGAATACAAGCGTTTGCCTTCTTCACTTGTGCGGCTTAATTCATGGTAATTAAATTTAGGATTATACATTAAGTTGTTCTATTTCTATTTTAGATCGTTGTAAAAAGTCAATGCCTGCGGTGTCGCGATATTGTGTGCCATACCAAACACGTTTAATACCACTTTGATATATTAGTTTAGCACAATCCAAGCATGGAGCATGTGTGATAAAAATGTCAGCGCCAAGTCCAGATTCATTGCTGCGGGCTAGTTTTGCAATAGCATTCGTTTCAGCATGTAATACCTCGGGTTTGGTTTTTAATGTTGTAGTATCGTCACTGTGTTGCACTACATCTTCGCAGTTGTTGTCCCAGTCTGCGGGCATGCCATTGTAGCCAATACTAATAATTCTATCATCCTTGACTACAATAGCACCAACATGTAAACGTCTAGCATGACTCAGCTCTGCAAATGTTTCTGCAGTCTGCATGTAGGCTTGTTTGAGTTTGTGTTTCAAATTCTAAAACTTTCTCCGCATCCACAGCGGTCTCGTTCATTGGGGTTACTAAATTCAAAACCTTCGTTTAGGCCTTGTCGCACATAATCTATTTCTAGTCCGTCCATTAGGGTTAAACTTTTAGGATCAACTACAACAACAAAGCCATCTTGCTCAAATGCTGTGTCTTCGGGATTTAACGCATCTACGTATTCTAACACATAAGCAAGTCCACTGCAACCGGTAGTTCGCACACCAAGACGAATGCCCATGCCTTGACCACGTTGAGTCAAGTTCTTTCGTATACGCTGACCAGCTGTGTTAGTTACAGTGATCATACACTGAAACTGCTACCGCATCCGCAGGTGGTTGCAGCATTGGGGTTTTGAATACTAAAGCTACTGCCGTATTGATCTTCTTTGTAGTCTATAACAGCATTGGTCAAGTACTGCATGCTCATGCTATCAACCAAAACACCTTCAAATTCCCAGTCGTCTTCGGCCTGTTGATCATCTAACGTAAAGCCATAGCTAAAGCCACTACAGCCACCGCCTTGCACAAACGCACGAACCTTTAGGTTGGGTTTGTTCTCTTCGGCCAGCAAGTCAGCCATTTTAAGTCTAGCAGATTCAGTTATGGTTATCATTGTTTGTCCTGGTAATCTTTTATTGCAGCCTTAATAGCATCTTCCGCAAGGATACTACAATGGATCTTAACCGGCGGGAGCGCGAGTTCCTGTGCAATTTCAGCATTCTTAATTGCGCCAGCCTGGTCCAGCGTTTTGCCCTTGACCCATTCTGTGACAAGTGACGACGAAGCGATCGCCGACCCACAACCATATGTCTTAAATTTTGCATCGGTGATAATTCCATCTTCTACCTTGATTTGTAATTTCATTACGTCACCGCAAGCAGGTGCGCCGACCATACCTGTACCTACGGTTTCGTCAATAACCATTTTACCTACATTACGAGGATTCTCGTAATGGTCTATAACTTTATCGCTATAGGCCATAAATTATTTTCCTTTAAATAATCCTAATACTTTTGCTTGAATAGCTTTAGCAAAATCAGGTTGTGGTAAATTCCATCCAATAAATGCTCCTACTGCGAGCCATAATAATGTTTCTAACATAATAATTCTCCTTTTGATGTGATACTAATAATACTTATTATATGTGAAAGGTTTATAATAGTCAATCGAAACGATTAGCTTCGACGCTTCATTGCCGCTTTGGCATTTGAATCTACTACTTTTTCAGCTTGGGCAGTATCCATCTGTGTGTTAGATGGTTCGTCATTGCCTTTGAATTTAACTACATTTGAATTTGGTTCGTATGGTAACAATACGTTACTAAGTGGTTCTTTGGCAATTAAGTCACCTAGTGTATCTGCGGTAACATTAACGCCAAGTCCTTGTGCTAGTTCAATAAATGCTTGTGTTGAAATTTGTTTTTTTGAATTAGTATCGCTGGCACGGCCTGACAAAAATTGTGTCAAGGCCATTAGCTTACCGGAGTCATCCTGCGGAGCAGAATTTTCAACTTCAAAAATTAACATTTAGCGTTTTGCGCGACCTAAACCTGCGCCACCCATTTCAGGAGACTCTGGTTCTTCTGCGTCTAACTCTGCGTCAACTGCCATGTCAACATCAGCATCTAACTCAGCATCTAAGTCAGCATCTAACTCGCCGCCGAAGCCATCGTCTTCACCTGGAACTTGTGGAGCAGCTTGACCCGTAACTACACCAAGTGCTTGGTCTAATTGCTGACGTGCGCCTTGTAAGTTTTGTAACAAACCAGCTAATGCGGCTGTTGCGTCTGTGTTGAATTGCATAGCTTGGTCAACACCAATTTGATTTTTGATTTGGTCAACTAACGCTGGCAAATCTTTAAACTGCATACTTGATACTTGCTCAGACATTTTTTGTACTTCGTCAACCATGTCTTGACTTGCCAACACTACTTGAGCTTGTTGTACTTCTGACTCACGTAGTAAGTTATAAGCAAAACGACGGAAAGATTCGTTTGTTGTTTGTAATGCCGCTTGAGCAATCATTTTTTGATCGTCAGCTGAACCAGTTCCCTGTGTAGCTTTTTGCATAGCTACTTTAAGTTTAGGATCACTGATTGTATTAATTTGTGCGTCGCGTTGCGCTTTTTTAGCGGCATCGCCTGCGACTGTTGTAGGATTAACAGGAGGCATACCTTGTACAGATAACTGTTGATTTTGATTAGCACCTGCTGTAGAGCCGACTGCTACAGTTGGAGTCTCGCTAACTTTAGTAGCTAATACTCGCTCCATCATCATCAACTTTAAATAAGTTGGGTTTTGCTCTGATGTATGATAAGCGGCAGTAGCTTTGTGCTCGTTTACTAACTTGCGTACTTTGCTTAACATCATGCGAGCTTGCTTAGGGGAGATTACGTCCACGTTAATGGAGTCTCCAAAATAGCTCTCGAATACCTTAGCGGCTTTTTTTGACGGACGCTGTGCGGCCAGTTCGAATAGTTTCATTATCAAATCCTCGTTGTTGACAGTATTTAGCGTAATTGACACATTTGGTTAATTCCTGCTCTACTTGTTTTTTGCGTATAATCTTGGTTTCTAGTTTAGTTTCTATAGTTTCGCGAAATAATGGGGTTTTACTACGGTCTGCAAGGTTTGCACGTACGGAAATATCGCTTATTAGTGAGTTTAGTTTAGTATCTAAGGTTAGTATATCTCTAGCTAGATTATGGTGTGTAAATTTGTCGGCTATACACCAACTTAATGCTGTCTTTGTGTTACTAAAACTACCTACTTCTGTAGCAGAGCAATATACACGATAACCCGGGTATTCTGGTACAATACGATATTTGCTAAAAACTTCGTATTCTCCTTGGTCGTTTTGAAAAATCACATTTTCAGATAGGCCTTTAAACTCCTGTTTGAACATACGATTGAATTCTTTATCTATCATTATTTAAAAACGTAATGGGTAACAAGGTATATAGTGGTAGCAGATAGGGCTCCAATAATACCTATGCCCCAGCTAATTAATCTGTCGTTGTTTTTTTCTGCCATTTTACCTACAGCCGATTTAACTTCGCTGACCATTTTGGCTACGTCTTCGATTTTTTCTTCCATTACCTGGAGTTTAGAATCTAATGCGTTGTATCGTTCAGCACATAACTCAACGTGTGCTTCTAAACTCTTCTTTTCAATATCAGTGGCTTCAACCATGGTAGTTTCCTGTAATCTATTATTTATACTAATGCTTCAAACCAAATATTTTGATTGTTGCCGTTAGTTATTAGTATAGGGCTTAAATTCTTCTTATTTCCTAAACTTATTAACATAGGCACACCATTACAGTCTGATTGTAATAGTTCTGTAGGGTTTTCCTCTGGTCCAAACGCATAAGATGTTTCAACTTCAAATTCAAATTCCCATAAATTTTTATCTTTAGATGGATTTTCTAATTTAGCAATCTGTGTGCGTAATCCAATTAGCTGGGTAAGAGTTTCCCAGTTACGCTGTTGATTTCTAGCATAATTCCAAGACCTTTCATCAGTAATTGATGCGTGGGACAAATCGTTAAATGGAACCCGCGATGATTTATAGTGTCCAGTAACACCAGTGGCAGTGATATCAAAGAAAGTTTTACAAATAAATCTCATTGTGAGGTTTTTGACAGTTCATATAAAACCTCTATTTGTTCACATAATTCATTTATAGCAGGATTTTTAGCACGTTCAGCTAATATAAACTGCCAACGTTCTTGCTGTCGCAAATCTGCTAAATCCTTTTCTAACTTAGGATCTCGTAAATGTATTTCACGATTTTTACTTCCAGGGTTACGGGCATATACTGTGCGTCCGCCGTCTGGTGATTCGTAAACGGTAATTTCGGTAATCTTACTAACTGTCATAATATAGGTATATTTAACCCATTATAACAGGGCCAGAAATTAAAGTCAACAAAAAAGCCCCTTGCGGAGCTTTCTTGACATTTTAAAGTAAACTTTAAAATTAAGATGCTGCTAACTTGAAGCCGAGGTTAGTAACAGCTACACCAGTTGTACTAAAGCCAGTTGTAACACCGCCGTTAGTAATTTGGATGTTGCCTAAAGCAGTAACGATTGCGTCAACAGCAGCTGCAGAAACACTAGCATTAGCACCAAAAGCGCCTAATGGGTATGTAGCAATACTGATAGAATCTGTATTAACTTGCTGGATAGCGATTGTGCAATACTGTTGTAATGCTTGATCGATAACTTGAACAGCGCCGTTAACTTGAGCTTGGTTTTGAATACCGACTAAGTTACCTAACTGGTAAAACTCTAAACTTGGACCAGCAAAATTTGTTGGTGTTGCAGATGGAGTATAAGCTACGTTAGCTGATAACTGTGAACCGTTTAGGGTGTCAGTTGCAAATACTGGTTGTGAACCGCCTGATACTAATGGAATTGAAGCCATGATTTAAATCTCCTTATATATGTGGTCTCAAAGGACCTGCATGTATTTAGTCAATCGATTAAAAACGGCTATCTTGGATAGTTATTGTGGGATATTTTGGGCCGCATTTGCCCGGGAAAAGTCGAATCTATTGACAAATTTAGTAAGGCCGCCTGGTGTAGCTATAACCCAACCCTCTTGACCTGGATGCTGACGGTCCAACTGCTGTAGCATATCCATCTTAATATTATGTAACAATACAAAGGCACTAAATGCGGCACTTAATCCGTCCATATTGGAGCGTGGACTTTGTAAGTATTCTACAATATTGTTATACTTGCGTGGAGTTACTTTGGTTTGTAGCCACTTGCCAAATCCTGGAACTAATGTATTAGGATCAAAGTTGGCTACTGTGTCATCTTTAACTAAACTATTGATATAATCTACGCAGAGCTTTGGTAAATCACTAATTTGTAACTGACGTAATTCAGATGGACTGAACAATGTATTGATAGCTGTGCCTTGGCTACTGACTAAACTCTTTAGTTGTTTAACTAAACTAGTATCGGAAGGTTTAACATTTTCTTTAGGGCTAATAGGCTCAACTAATAGCAATCCTGGCACTGGATTTAGTTTCACTTTGCCTAATGGCTCTTTGCTTCCGCCAGCTTCTTTGTAATAAGTGTGTATAGCAATACCTACATGACTATTAGCTATTTCTTCACCTAATTTAGAGCTAGCAGGAATATTATACTCTACTGTATTAGGTTTGAATACAAAAGCACCCGATACTTCTGGGGGTGTACTAATGTATAATAAATCTCCTTGGATATATCCTTTAAAATCTTTAGGTGTAGCCGCTTCTAACATAGGCCATAATGTTTGATAGATGGGGGCTAACTGAGCCACCCGATTAGCTGACTTACCTTGGGCTTTTGCTTCGGTATCTCTGTTAGCTAAATGCTGTGTGATTTGCTTTGAACTGGTAAACATGCCATTATAGCCT
>JAULBY010051572.1:0-11723 GCA_032358315.1 Ophiocytium majus
AGTAACTGTACCCCCCCCTTGTTTTGGCCAAATCAAATAACTTGACCCGGTAAAACTACTTCGGTACTAGACGGTACCATGTTCACCTTGGCTTCCCAACTTTGCATCTCACCAACTTCAACTCACCTTGGCTTCCGCCTGAACAGCGCGTGCCCTGCGAAGGTCCCTCTCCCTGAGCTTCAAGGTCTTCAACTTCAGCTTTGCATCCCATCAGCTTCAACAATGGAGTGAATTAACTTCGACTCCTGTGCACCATACTCACCTTGACGGCGCGTGCCCTGCGTAGGTCCGTCTCCCTGAGCTCGAGATTCTTCGACTGCTTCATCTTCACCAACTTCAAGTCATGGGACCAACTTCAACTCATGGGGAAAACTTCAACTTTGCAGCTCACCAACTTCAACTCACCTTGGCTTCCGCCTCAACAGCGCGTGCCCTGCGCAGGTCCCTCTCCCTGAGCTCGAGATTCTTCTCCTGCTTCATCTCACGCTCAAACATGGCGCCAATTGCCAGTTTCTCCTGCACGACACAGAAACGCAATGTGGGCAATGAGTACCAGCGGCGCACTTATGGGCGTGCAAGGGCCATGCCATGCATGCCGGTGTTTAACAAAATACCGTCAGCTATGTTTAACAAGTACCAGTACACATCAACATGGCGCCAATCGCCAGTTTCTCCTGCGCAACACAAAAATGCAATGTCAGCGATGAGTACCAGCAGTGCACTTGTGGGGGTGCAAGGGCCCATGCCATGCATGCCAGCGTGCCCGAAGCAATGACACGTGCCCGGCAGCACATACACGAACTTCAAAGTTGAACTTTGCAATGCCCGCCCCCACATAGACCAACTCACGATTTTCTGCAATCAAGCGCAAGAAGTGCTGCTAGCAGGCAGGCAGGCTAGGGCTCGAGCTGCCAGGGCAGGTCGTCCGCCAGGGCGCCATAGTAGGGCGCTCACCCCCCCTTACGCCAGCACTGGCCCTTCAAACCCCTGGCACTGCCATGTACTTCGAAGTGTGTGTCGATGGCTCAACAGTAATCTTTTTTTATTATTTTTATTTATTTATTTTAACAGTCTACACCAGCACCATGTCTACCTGCACTCATGCCTACCGGTAATGGGTCACAGCGTAAATACTTGTCAGTATACGCCGTAACTTATGTTTACAAATACGGCGTATAGCGTATTACTACAAAATTTTTTACCGCCAAAACGCCGAGTAACGCGCTTTTCAGCGTAACAACGCGTAGAAATGCGACGTGTTTTGTCTACATATCAAGTAGTACTACACGTTCTACGCCATGACCCATCACTAGCGGTAGGCTACAGAAGGCATCAGCACCACCAGGCGCTCCCTCACCACTGCTGCTGACCCAGCACGCACTATGGCGATTGTTTCCTCTGTGCTCTTGACTCTACACACTTTTCTTTGACATGTGCAGTACACTTTTTTAATGACATACCTCGAAGTACTACTGTAGTATGGAAGTGCACCACAACAACTGAAACACACTTCCATGACATGGGTTCGCCACAAAAAGTGGAAGAGGTAATGCCCTCTGCGCACTACACTTCAATACGTCGAACCCTAGCCTGCCGGGGGCTCGTGGTTTTTCACAGTTGTGACTTCGTGTGTAAACGCTGCCGGGCATGTGCCGTCACCATGAGCGTGCCGGCATGCATGGCACACATTGGTTACCCAGCACATATTGGTTACTCAAGGTATGTCAGTATTTCGGAGCTCGTTTGTCAGTCAGACCAAGGCTGGCCTGTGCGTTGGTTTGTCTGATATTGAACAAATGAGAGCGTGGATTGAAGTTGGACTTGAAGTTAGTACTTGACGTATACCCTGCCGGACGGCCAGAGACTCGCACACCTCCAACAGGGACACCGTGCCATTGACATCGCCCACCGCCACCAGCCGCCATGTACTATTGCATGTATAAACGGCATAGTGGGAGAAAACTAAAAGGCTGCTTAGCCCAGATACTGCAGCGGCTGGGGCAAATGCCAGGCCGAAGCCTGTGGGGTGCTTTGTCCACCTGGTGAAAAACACCAGACAGCCCCCACGCCTACACGTGCCGGTCAGTGTCCTTGAGGGCTATAGCGTACAGTACATTTGCAAAGTAGATATCTGTGGTGTTCGATTAATATTTGGGTTTTTGGGTGCTTGGCTGACCTGTGCGCCCTGCCCGAAGGCCAGAGACTCGCAGACCTCCAGCAGCGACACAGTGCCATTGACGTCAGCTACTGGCACCAGCTTTAATATATACCATATAATACACTATGACCTACAGGTATATGCTTCAGTAGTACATGCATATGAACAGTACAATGGACAACAGATACACTGGTACACTTTGTGAGAATTACTTCAGAGAGTATTTGTGTCCTTGTCCTTGAGTAAAGGCTGACCTGAGCGCCCTGCCCCACGGCCAGAGACTCGCAGACCTCCAACAGGGACACAGTGCCATTGACGTCGCCCACCGCCACCAGCCGCCCGCCGGCCTGTGCAGCACATGCACGCACACGTCACCACAGCAGTGCAGCGGCAAATGTGGGGTCAGGAGGAGAGTTGAAAATGAACTTGTTATTGAGGCACACATGTGGCGTATACATTTATTCGCAGTGTGTGTCCATACACTGCGAAAACACTCAAGGGCGAAGGGACGATGTTGCCAACGTGTACACATATGGCGTATTTGCATGGTGCTCGTGCACTGTCTTTTTCCGCCTTGTTGAGCGAATAAGTTGGCCTTTTCCTTGTAACGCCCCTAGGCTGTAGGCGACGCATTCTGACAGCAGTACTTCTCAATATTTGAAGTTGAAGTTCATGTTGAAGCAACCTCTCAGCAACAGTTGAAGTTGTCCTCATATACACTCCGCACGGGCGTACCTGTGTGCTGCCTTGCACGGCAATGCTGGACAGAGACGCATCGCCGACCTTGTGGCTGTACGCGACTTCGTTCTGGCGGTAGTAGTAGTCCCACACATCCTGATGTGGAAGAGGGTGGTCAAATGTGCACACACAAAACAAGCATAGGGAGAAGGGGCGATGAGTTGCTGCTGAAGTGCAAGTTGAAGTTATGGCTGTACGCGACTTCGTTCTGGCGGTAGTAGTAATCGCACATGTCCTGATGTGATGGAGGGTGGTCAAATGTGCACACAAAACACGCACGGGGACAAGGAGCGATGAGTTATTCTTGAAGTTGAAGTTGAGGTTGAAGTTGAAACAGCGTAAAAAATGTGTGCGTTGTGACTTCGTTCTGGCGGTAGTAGTAGTGCCACACGTCCTGATGTGATGCAGGGTGGCCACAGCACAAATCGCGCACGGGGAGAAGGGGAGGTTAGCTAGAGGCTGAACTGTTGAACTTGAAGTTGGAATTGTGGGTGGAATGTGCGCGCCGTGACTTTGTTCTGGCGGTACTATTAGTCCCACACGTCCTGGTACAGTATAGAGTGGTCACGGCACAGGAGAGGACACATGCGCACATACAAAACACACACAGGGAGAAGGACGGATGAGTTGCTGTTGAAGTTGGAGTTGAAGTTGTGGCTGTACACTTCGAAGTTGTGGCTGTACGCGACCTTATCTGGCGGCAGTAGTGGTCACACACGTCCTGGTGTGATAAAGGGTGGTCACACCACAGCAGAGACCCATATACATACACGTGCGGTGCTACTATGTATAAATCATGTACATACATATCCGCACATTGCACATACTACGTAGCACATGAAGTATCTGCAAGTGCACAACATGTATACATGTAACGTCTGCTGTCATGGCGGCGGGGTCTGGTTGTCGCTTAGGGGTGGCCATGTACGCACAAATCTTGCCGCATTAGAACACTACAATTCTACTTCATAAGCAGTAGAAACACACATGGCACCTCTTGGTGCACAGCAGATAGAGAGAGGGTGTGGTCACGCACCACAACGCCGTCCATACGCGTGACATGTACTTCAGAAATATGTACATGTGAATACGTAGTCTTAAAGTATGTACATACATGTGTCATTATAAGCATAATATTTGGTGGCATGATGGGGTCTTGTTGTGTCACATACTAGGGTGGCCCTGCACTTGCGTTAAACTCCGCCTATGGCACGGAAAGCCCTTTGGACATGGTGTGCATGTGACCAGAAAAAGCATGATCAGACATGCTGTTGCGAGCAAACAAGCTGGCAATGCTCAGCACAAGTACACATCAAGTTGTTACGCACCACAACGCCGTCCATGCGCGTGACGTAGAAGACGCCAGCGCGCGTGGGGCTCCAGCAGCCGCCAGTCAGGTATGCCCCATGGTACTTTGTTGTCATGATGGGGGTCTTGATGTCCTCTGCCCATATGCGCGCCGTCCAGTCGCCCACCTGTAGAGTATAGTAATACAACAGCACAGCGCGCAATCCATGAGCTTGTGTGTGACTTCAAAAGTGCATGATGTATACTTCAAAGTATATGTACTTTTATGGCATATGCGAGCAGTCCAGACGCCCACCTGCCAACACGGCAGGAGCAGCACAGCACAAGCGTTCAGGTGCTCTGTCATAAGTAAACATTTCTAGCATACCACGTACTTCTTGAAGTACAACACATACATGTCATACGCACAATGCATGCACACTCATGTACATACTTTCTAGAAGTATATGTGTCATATGTATGCATGTACTTCGAGTATAGTTTGTAGTGCTGGTACTACTGTAGTATACTTCAAAGTATACATGTATGGCATATGCGCGCAGTCCAGTCGCCCACCTACAAACAAAACAGCAGCAGCACAGCGTGCGTTGTGTTGAATTACATGCGCAAAATGTATGTAGACGCAATAAGCCATGTATGTATTCATGTATTCTTAGAAGTATGCATTTGCCGCTGATATTTGTACTTTTCAAGTAACAATACTTTGTTGTAGTGCTGTATGCTGTACAAGAAGTACTTCAATATATATATATATTATATATGTATATACTTCGAAGTATACATATGTAGTATCATATAGGTATGACATATGCGCGCAGTCCAGTCGCACACCTGCGTGCGCACCAGCAGGGCACAGCGTGCGCAGTGTTGCGTTATTGAGTAACTTGTACGGTAGCATAAAACACGTAAATGTCGTACTTCAAAAGTATGCACAATGTACTTGACACAATACCAATGTACTGTACTTCTGAAGTACCCAAATACTACAAATAGTAGTACATGTACTTCTAAAAGTATTTCGAAGCACAATACCATACCATACCACCTGAGGCATACCCGCAAGTGTTTCGAATTACCATACTACCTTCTAGAAGTACTTAGAAGTATGTATACACATAGCGTGTGTGGGCAGTCCCGTCGCCCACCTGCAAACACACCGGCAGCAGCATACAATGCAAAATGTAGTAGTACGTGAAGTGTGACATCATGCCGAAGGCTGAGCAGGTTTTGCACCCGCGACACAACGTGCGGGCAGCACCCGCCACTCGCTGTGGGACAGCAGAGGCGGTGCTGCACGCGCACGCAAGCTGGGTCAGAGAGGTGCAAACTGCACAATCTAGGCGAGCTTTTCCCTCCACATTGTTCATACCAAGCGTCACGCGTCACAGTTGTTCCTGTTTTCACATCGGTTACGTGGATTTTTAATTTGTACATCTTGAGTTTTACTTCAATTTGTACTTCAGTTTGTATAACCCGACTGGATCAACGTCTTGAAGAAAATGGTATAATATTATAATTTATATTTTGTGCGGGGTTCCGCTGCACAGAGTAGATGGGCCCGTGGTGCTTGCCAGCGGCCATGTCGAACGCTAGCCTTCGACTTCAACTTCAACATCACTTCAACTGGTACTTCAAGTTCTTACTTCAACTTGTGTAACACGAGTGGCTCAACGTCATGAAGAAATTATTTTGTGCGGGGTTCCGCTGCACGGAGTAGATGGGCCCGTGGTGCTTGCCAGCGGCCATGTCGAAGAACGCGCTGATGCCGTTGTTCATCTTCAACTTGTACTTCAAGTTTTACTTCAACTATTACTTCAAGTTGCACAGCAACTTGGTACAACACGACCGTCTCACCGTCATGAAATAGTTCAATTTCGCGCGGGGCTTTTGTGCACGAGTAGTATTTACCTATGCAATACCATGTTTACACGAATCATGATAATTTGGGTGGCGGTAACACACACATGAGTGACTCACCGTCATGAAGAACTTATTTTGCGCGGGGTTCCGCTGCACGGAGTAGATGGGCCCGTGGTGCTTCCCTGCGGCCATGTCGAAGACGCTGATGCCATTGTTCTGCTTGCGGTTGCGGAGGTTCACCTGGAGACAACGGTCAACACGCGATCACACACGCGTAAGCAGCATTGATTCATCCCTGATACTTGGAAGTATTTGAAGTGCTACGTAGTATGATGGTACATATTGTAACGGTATATGTACGGCACTGGTAGTACCTTGTACTACCGCTACCGTATCAGTACTGTTCAACTTCATCAACCGCACCCCATGTGCACAGGGCTTTCCGTTCCCCAAGCGGAGTTTATTAGGAGTACGGCAGTGCGTACGTATGTGTGCACCACCTATTCAGGTTACTGAAATGCTTGCGGTTGCGGAGGTTCACCTGGGGACAGCAGCCAAGCCAACAAACATGTCACGCAGGCGCTGCGTGAGCAGCAGTGATCCATACTATATACTTGAAGTATGGTACATGCACGTGTGGTAGTACGTACCGGTACTAGACCACATGTCATAATACCTGAAGTGGGTACAATGTGTGTATATTCAGTATATATATACACCTATTCAGGTATACATATTCAGCATATGTATACACCTACTCAGGTTACTAGAATGCTTGCGGTTGTGGAGGTGCACCTGGAGATAAGCTGACACGTGCTCACACAGGTGCAGTGTACTCAGCTGTGGCCCATACCACATACTTCTGAAGTACTGCTGTAGTAGGGAGATCGGCCGGGAGGCTGGCCAAAGGCCGAGCAGTTCTGAGCAGGTTTTGCCCCGGCAGACAATGCACACGCGGCAGCACCAGCACCACTTCTTGTGCCCAGCCAGCGACAACACAGCGGCACGTGGTGGGCAGGTTGGGTCAGCGAGTTTACTGCTGTAGTGCACAAGACACAAGATTTTTGTGTGTGAACGAACAGCTACATGTGTGCCTCTTTAGAGCACTGGAATGCTTGCGGTGCGGAAGTTGACCTGGGAACAGCAGCCGACATGCTACACCGGCACAGCATGAGGAAGTGTACATGTACTTAGCCACACAGTACATATTGTACAGATTTACATACTTCAAGTACATGCATGCAGGTGTATGTACTTCATGGACTACAATGGTAGGTATTTGGAAGTACACACACAGGTCATGCATGTACTCCAAAGTACTTCAATGGATATGTAGTGTCAGAGATGGCGGGGTCAGCTGCCTTACCTGCAGGGACAATGTCCTGGTCTGTTCCCACCATTAGTTGCATACTTCAGTGGAAGCGTATACTTCACGTACTTTAATCAAATTCCGCTCAGGGCACGGAAGGCCCTTTGCACACGGTGCGCGTGACCAGATAAAGGGGATCAGGCAGGTAGCAAAAAAGCTGGCAATGCTCAGCTCTGCGCACTCTAAGGGCAGCCTGGCATGTTGCCAGAGCACTACTCTAACGGATTACAGCCCCATGTCCCAGGGGACCTGCTTCATGTACACATCCGTATGTCACAGTGAAGTAATAGTACTATGCAGTGTCATCGGTTGCGTTACCTGCAGGACAATGCCCTGCTCCGTTCCCACGAGGTACTTTGTAGGCCCAGCCTCCTGGTTGTACTCCATGCTCGACATACATAGGCTTCGGCCTGGCTTTCTGCCCCAGCCACGGGAGTACCTGGGCTCAGTCACCTTTTTGGTTTCTTTCACAAACTATATGTACACATACATGTATACATACTTCAGGTAATAAATGTGAAAACATACGTCAAGTACATGTATACATGTACCGGTATATATACTTCAAAGTACCGGTATATACTTCAAGTATAGTCGCCGGTCACCGCATCGTAGCGGCCCCTACCGGCGGGGAGACCTAGAGTTTATCGCTCCTAGATGAGTTTTCATACAGTGTCAGAGATAGTACTACAGGGTACATGCATATAGTGTCACCGGTACCAGTTGCCTTACCTGCAAGACAATGCCCTGCTCCGTTCCCACCAGGTACTTAGTGGGCCCAGCCTCCTGGTTGTACTCCATGCTTGAGCCGCCGAGCACCATGCTGCCGCTGCCGCCCTTGGCGTCCGTTGCCAGCTGCAGCCGCACACATAAAAGGACAGTGCACAAAACACAGTGGGTGAAGCTCACGAATGGGGTGCATCGCATGTAGGTAGTGATGGGTCACGGCGTATAACGTATTTTATACGTTCTACAAAATACGGCGCGTTTGTACGTATTTTCTACGCCTGGAAACGCAATATATAGCGTATTCCCTCTATAAATACGTTCATCCACATTCGTTATACGCCACATTTACAGACGTTATATGGCGTATAACGGAAAGTTGATGCGCTCTGACCCATCACTACATGTAGGGTTAAATATGAGTCACTAAAATCACATCTACAGTGTAATGGAGTGCTACGAAGAGACACACAGCGCATGTTCAACCCGCCCAGCACCATGCTGCCGCTGCCGCCCTTGGCATCCGCTGCCAGCTGCCCTCGCACACACAAAGAGCACATTTCACAAAACACATTTGAGAGAATGGTGAGACGAAGGGTGAACAGCGGCACATGGTGAGCAGGTTGGATCAGCGAGAGTGCTTGGGGTTGGAGTGTGTGTTGGGGGGGGGGGGTCTGTGTCTGGGTGTGTGTGTGTGTCACCATGCTGCTGCTGCCGCGTTTAACGTAGGTTGCCAGCTGCACTCGCACGGACAACACACATTTCACACAAAGCACATTTCATACAATGGTGAGCCAAAGGATGAGCAGTCAGCAGCGGTAGTGCGAGTATTACGTAGTGCCTACTGGTACCGGCAACGGTCCTACACAAAACACGGCATATACCACACGCCCAAACTGTGAAATACTTCGTACTTCAACAAGTATGTTCCAGCCGTCCTTGGCGCCAGCGGCCAGCTGCACTCACACACAAAGTACATCTCAAAGGGAGGTGAGCTGAAGGATGAGCGGAGTTTGCTGTGGCGTACAGTGCACCTGCAGCAGTGCACATGCAGCAGCACCAGCGTCGCTCTTGTGCTAGCAAAGGCGCAGTGGCAAATGGTGAGCAGGTTGGGTCAGCAAGAGTGCTTCTGCTCATGATAGGTGTCTCTGACCTGAAGCACGTCCGTAGGCTCCGCAAGCCTCCGAGTGTCCCACCACATCATCGTCATATACTCCTTATGTACTTCTTGAAGTATAAGCAGGTGTACTTCAACTTCAACATGAAGTTCAGGCATACCTGAAGCACGTCTGTAGGCTCTGCAAGCCTCCGCGTGTCCCACCACATCATCTGCCCGTCGGTGGAGGCGCTGCAGCACTGGTTTTCATATACTCCTTATATACTTCTTGAAGTATTAAGCAGTTGAACTTCAACTTCAACTTCAACATGGAGTTCAGGCTCACCTGAAGCACGTCCGTGGGCTCCGCAAGCCTCCGGGTGTCCCACCACATCATCTGCCCATCTGTGGACACGCTGCAGCACTGGTTGCCGGTCTTGCTCGACACCCAGAACACATCGTACACTGCGCAGCACGCACAAGCCACATGGCGTCGTTAGAAAATCATTATTTATACTTCGTATATATACTTCTGGAGTATGAATACATCGTACACTGCGCGGCACGCACAAGCAACGTGACGCGTCGTGATGGCGTTGTTATTTGTAAGAGCTTGCCAGTGGCAACCTTTTTATTATAACTGAGCGCGCATGCAGCATTTTGAGGTGTACCAATTGAAGTACATATTTCAAAAGTGCAACGCACAGCACAGACACCCCCAAAGTGCCTGCTCCCCAGCAGAGCCGTAGTAGGTTAATGGGGAGGTGAGAGCCAAAGGCTAGCTCCTTTTGAGAGCACGTTGCACACTGCGGAGAACACAGAAGCGATGTGCCATGGATTGTCCTCAACTTCAACTCCAACTTCAACACCACTTTCAAAGGGATATCGCGCCAAAAGCGTGAGAAGTGTTTGCGCACGCGAAGCCGTGCGCAGGGCAGCAGCTGTCACTTGCTGTGAAGCAGCAGAGGCGGTGCTGCACGCGCACGCAGGCTGGGTCAGCGGCCTCTTTAAAGGACTTGAAGTTGAGAGTGGAGTTGATGTTGAACTTGCACTGGCACGTGCACGCAGCCAATACGGGATGCAGCAGCACTATGCTGGGGACGCTGTTTGGATGGCAGCAAGATGTTGTGAGCATGCCTGCTGCCTGGGTGTTCAGCTGTGCGCAAGATGTGTACATGGCGGCCCCTGGTGTGTGGGGGAGCATGGTGTGCCGGGAGCTGGGTGGGGGAGGGAGCAGGTCCCCTAGGACATAGGGCTGTAATCCATTAGAGTAGTGCTTATGCAACATGCCAGGCTTCCCTTGGAGTACGCAGTGCTGAGCATCGCCAGCTTTTTCGCTACCTGTCGGATCCTTTCTGGTCACACGAACCAGTGCAAAGGGTTTTCCACGCCCTAAGCGGAGTTTAATACAAGTACGTGAAGTATACGCTTCCAGTAGTGCGTGCCCAGTGCGTGGGGCAGCAGCTGGTCAGCTCACCAGGGTCGTGGTGGGCCTTCTTAATGGCCGAGCTCTGAGTGGCACATACGCGCATTTACGTACATGAACAAACACTTCAAGAAGTACTTCGTATACCGGCATGTATGTTCGTGTGTATACTTCGAAGTACTTTGTACTACTACTGTAGTAGAAGCATATACTACGGTCTGAAACTTCCATATACACACCGGTACTGTCCAGTGAAATACTTGGTGGGATTGCGTGCCAGTGCATGGCAGTTGGCGAGCTCACCAGGGTCGTGGCGACTCTTCTCAACGACCGAACTCTCCAGCGGCACGCACGTTCATAAATACTGCACATGTACTTCAATCAGTGTACATGTGCATAGGTATGACATGTATAAGTACAAGTTCTTCTGAAGTACTTCAAGTACATACTACATAGTACTTCAGAAGGATGACATGTGTATACAGGCACTTCTACCAAGTATAGAAGTACACATACTGTATATACGCATGTACTACTGTAGTACACATATATGCTGCGTTGTGCTGCGTGGTATTGTCTGCTGTATGCGCGTATGCTGTGCAGTATTGTGTGCAGTAGCGTACCACGTCCCGGTACACGTGAACAACATGTACCAAGTACTTCAAAGTGACAAGTACACATACTGTATATGTACAAGTGTCTAAGTACACATACTGTCTACACACATGCATGTATTCTGCGTGGTATTGTCTGCTGTATACATGTATGCTGTGTAGTACAGGTCATGCCAATGCACTTGTCCAGTTCACCAGGGTCGTGGTGGCTCTTCTCAATGACAGATATCTGCAGCGGCAAGCATGTGCCAGTATTCAAGTACATCGTCTAAGTACACAGAAGTACTTCCTACTTGAAGCATAAATTACAGTAGTATACTGAAGTATCATGTACCGGCATACATGAAGTATGTACATACTTCCTCCGGCCCACCCAATAATAGGTCGGTGTACATATTAGTTTACAGCGGCTTACGATGAGCTCGGTT
>JAULBY010051583.1:0-11721 GCA_032358315.1 Ophiocytium majus
AATGAGATCGAGTAAATCATTTTCATCAATTTTAAAAGATTCAAGTTTAGCTGAATGTAGTGATTGCAATTTGGTAAAATCCTCCAGGCTTTTATTTAATCTAGATATTTCCTCAGTTGAATCTCTTTCTATCTGTGACATTAAAGATTCCATTTCGTCCGTGGATTGAGTTATGCTATTTTTAGTGGACGAAAGTTTTCCCGATAGAACATCCAATGCTTCCTTTATTCTTTTAGTCTCGCCCTTTAAAACATCTCTCATCTGATTTAATATATGGAATCCAAATATCTTATCAATAATTGCACGTTTATCCTGCGGACTCATTCTAATAAACGATTTAAAATCATTTATCGATAGTGATATTGTATTATTAAATACATAATATGGTATTCCGATAAGATCGTCGGTTAGATAATCTTGTATATTTCTAGATCCCGCTTGATCATAGAGAATTCCGTTTATATAAAGATTGAAAATAGAAGGCTCAAGTCCTCTTTCAACTGTAATAACTTTACCCGAATTTTCAAACTCTATTTTTACCCAAGCATTACCGTTTATTCTATTTGGTATATCCCCGAGTTTTTTACCCTCGACTTTACCATATAGACCAAATGCTATAACCTGAGAAATTGTAGTTTTACCTGCACCATTCTCACCAACTATTTGAAAAAGTCCGGCATCATTAGGGAACTCCAATACTTGCTTCTTATTACCGTATGAGGAGAAATTTCTCCACTCTATCTTATTTATTTTCATAGAAGCTTCTGATCTTGTTCTTGTGTGGTTACCACCTTATGTAATTTCATAAGGCTAGAAACCAATTTATTTTTAGTTTCGTCATCGTGATCCATATTAGAAACATACTCATTTATGAAATCGAGCACATTGAAATGCTTACCCTCAGATTCGAATATCTCCTGAGAGAGGCTTCCAGTTTGACCTGGGTCATATGGATGGAATTTTAATGTTCTCTGAGATGTTATTAAATCTGTAAGTATATTCAATGGTGCTTTTAAAGACATGACAGGATCTATCATTATATCAATAAAATTGTTTCTGAATATGGGTTCAAGCTCATCTGGAGTAGATTCCAATATCTGGTCAAAATAAAGCTTTCTGAATCGGGGTGAAAAATCATTAACAAAAACAGTCTCACTCAGATCGGAAAGATCCAATAGGGTTATCGATTTTTGATTATCCATGTCAGATCTCGTAATCTCGTATGGAGATCCGAGCATATTGATGTTATCAAGCTTCTGAGCGTAGTGAATATGACCTGAATAAACTCTAGCAAACTTTTTAAATTTAACCGCTTCAGATCCCTCGTTAACAGTAGTGTACTTATTAAATTTAAGTCCTCTTATATCAGTATGACAGCATAACACATCATGTGGTAATGCAGATTCCAATGTTTCCTCCTCAGCAACATGATCCTTTCTCCATGGCATAAGAAAAAAACTTCTGCCATTAAAATCTATACTCTGCGGTTCCTCATAAACATTTATACCCGGTATCCATTTTATAGTCTTTAAAGAATTGACGTCATTTGTAGTTTTGCCCCATATATCATGGTTACCCACTATGAAATAAACTCCGTCTTTAAATATATTAGAAAATTCCTCAGCAACGGATATACCGAGATTTAGTACCTTTAAATTGATACTCTGTCTGGAATCAAAGAAATCACCTAGATGGATAAGAATATCTCCAGGTTTATAGTTTTTCCTAACCATAGGAAAAAACCAGTCAAAGAAATACTCCCTTATCTGGTCTATCCATTCATTAGAATTATTTCTGACTCCTAAATGCGTATCAGTTATAAACCATACTCTTCTAGCCGAATTATTAATGATCTTTTCCTGGTCTGTCATCTATGAAATTTTAAAATAATCTTTTAATTTTTTTCTTGGTCAATATACTGTATTTTACCTCAAGCTCATTTATTATAATCTCCTTATATTTTATCGGTGTGATCTCATAAGCCTTAGCATATGGTATCTGCACATAGTCACATATTGAGACGAACTTTTCAGAGAATGTATATTCGGTCTCCTCTAATTTTTCTAATACCTCCTGAAATAAATGCGGTATTAGGTCCTTCGGTATTTTTTTCTTATAACTTAGTGGGAACCATCTAGAAGTTTGAAATGCTTCATATACTAGTTCCTCTAATCTTTTTCGATACACATATTCTTCCTCGTCATAGGATTCGCTTAATATCTTATGGCTTTGATCTAAATCAAAGCTGTCGTTATAGTCGCTTTCTTTTGTTGGGTTGTTATGTGCACCAAATATTTTGTCACCTAGCTGTTTTTTAGCAATTTCGGGTGTTTCTTTGCTTTCTTGTTCATCGTCCATTCTTAATGGGTTATTTTTTACTCCGTGTGCATTGGCACATTTACGTCTTCAGATATTCTCATATATCTGTAATCCACGCTGAACACCTTATAAGCATTTTTATAACCATCGTCTCTGTTTGCAAGAATCTTTAATTTATATTCTTTATTAGCATACATGATCGGATCTTGAATGATACCGAACATGCCATCAACTGTAGCAACCAATCCAGAGGATTCAGCGGCTGAGTTTATACTTAAATCAGAAGCATCGAAATCACCTTGTTTAGTTTGGGTTGCAGTAACTATTGACCAATTATTGTTCATAGCCATACCTCTTAAATCTTCGGCAATCTGTTTGATTTTCATGTAAGTGTTCTCAGAATTTGCATTTCTCCAATTCTTCATAATATTGATATAATCCACAATAATCACCTTAAATTTAATCCCTTTATTTTCTTCTACTTTTCTTAAATATCTTTCAATGTCATTAACGGATGCCTGTGACGTCGGAAATTCCTTAATCATCAAATGTCCAGGAACTCTCAAGTTATCAAAAGCCATAGATCCAAGCTTCTTTTTAATTGTCTGATCATCCTCAGCTGCTTCTGTATAGTTACCAACTGGAATACCCAATAGATTCGCACCTACCCTCTTTACATATTTTCTATCGGTCATCTCTAATGATAATATAGCTACATTATGTCCGCTTCTAACTGCCTGAGCAGCAAGATTACCTAACCATAATGATTTACCAACTTTTGGCATTCCCATGAAAACATATAATGCCTTCGATGAAAATCCTCCTCCAAGTACGGTATCTATAAATGGATATCCCGTAGAGAATGTATTTTGTGTAAGTTGCTGGTGATTCTCTGGATTAAAGAAATCCAATCCCTCGTCAAATGAGAAGTCTATATTATTTCTCTCAACGATTATATTCTTGAATGTATCAATAACTGTCTTTATATTCTCAGAAGAAACGGGGGTAGACTGGATGTACTTAAGAGCATCGACAGCAGATTTTGTTAAATTCTTATATTCAATAAAGAATTCGGTCGTCTCTTTTAACCACTCGTCTTCGTACTTGCTAAGATCTATTTCGTATATGGATCTTATCTCTGCATTGTCAACACTATCGGAATTACCTTTTAATTTAAAAGCCTCCATCAATTGTTCGGAAGCAGGTATCTCGTGATACTTATCCCAGAATTCTCTAACAGCTGTTAGAATTTCACCAAAAGATTCATTCTTAAAGAATTCTCTCTTGCAAGTCTCCAGATATGTCTGGCTACTTATTACATAACGAAGGATAATGTTTTCCGAGTGTGATAGATCCATTTATTTATTTTTAATTGTTATAGTAAGGATTTTTACTGATCCTGTACCATTTCTTAGCAGCAGTACTCTTTTTGGTTTCTCCTAAATCACCGTTAGCGATCATTTTTTTAATGATTTCACCATGTTTGATCTTTTCCCAGGATGATCCAAATATAGAATTAAAGGTCTGTTGCGAGAATTCCCCATTCGGTCTTCCGTCCTTTAATAGATACAGGCTCACCTCATAAACTATGTCCTCAGCAGTTGGGTACTGAGGCATAGTTTTCCAAAGACCTAAAATATATTTGAATTTTATCTTGTCCTTATTCATTATCCTCACCATCTATTTCTATAGGCTCACCTAATGAATCAAGAATATCATTATGATCTGCTAAATCAGGAAATTTAAACTTATCCTTGATCACCTTCACATCAAGCTGTTCCAATACCTCCTGGGTAAAAACTCTTTCAGTAAATAGCTCAGTGGAAGCAACAGTTTTACCTAAATGCTTAACTCCCCATCTTGTTGATGATGCATTTGGTTTAAATATGGATTCTTTCTTACCCTCAGCATTTTTAACTTCCTCAAATTTACCTCTTTCGATACCGCAAACGTCCCAAGAAACATAATCCTGTAATCCAACATACGGATTCATACCATGTGAGAATGAAATGTGGAATTTGATTTGTTCGGGAATTGTGAATCTGCTTTTCTTTAATGTGGATGTACATACGATTCCTGTTTTAGTACCAGATCCATCTTTCAATTGTGCTTTAGATAAAAAAGCAACCACGGACATGGCAAATATAGGACCATCACCACCAGAGCTCTCTTTAGTAGGAAGATATCCACCACCAGCATAAACGTGGTTCGTACAAATCAAAGGTATTTTAGCTGCAGTTAAATCCAATGTTATTACACGGAATAGTTTTCTAAGCTCCTTAGCTTTAGCACCCATATCGGCAGCATTATGACCCTTCATCGCATCAGCTAGCTCCTTATCAGTACTTAACATACCTAATGAATCTAGTACAATAAGAATCTTTGGATTATCTCCCTTTGCTTTAGCTTTCTTTACAAGATCAAGTACATTTGAAACGAATGTCTGAAATTGTGAAACTGTTTGTATTGGCTGATATCTAATGTTAGCCGAATCTATACCAAATTTAATAGCACTTGATTTATCGATAGCACCCTCTGTATCACAATAGATAACATGATATCCAATTTTTTGTGCTTCTCTAACAACATTTAAACAGAAGAATGATTTACCTGTACCAGGATCTCCCATAACTCCAAATGATCTTGTATTAGGAACACCACCAAATAGAGAACCTGATATCTGTGCGTTTAATAAATAGTTACCAGTTGGGATCCATTCATCAACCTCACTAAATGAATTGTTCTCAAGTAATGATCCGGTTTCAAATCCAGAAATTTTAGAAAGCTCCTTATCAAGAGCTGCAAAAGAAAAACCTTCAGTCTTAGCCATAATTTATTTATATTATTTATAAATTATACAGCTAAACCAATGATTAGTTTCTTTTAATATTAGTTTGGAAGTTTTGGCCTTAGCCTAGGGTATTTGAGTTTTGGGCTCTTAAGAGTCTCTAAGATATTATTAACCCCGGGTCCCATTAGATAATTATCTTACTCCAGTTTTGCAAAAATGTTTCATAAAATATGAACTATTTTATCTTAGTCTTAAAATATCTGCTGCTTTATCCTGATTATCGATATAAAGACCAAGATCTTTCTGGAAATCCCTTAGAGCTTCATCGCTATCTCCATAAACCTTACCCGTTACAGTACCTAAGTATTGCATAGCTCTTTTTGTCTGTTGCTGATCTATTTTTCCATATAAATCACTGTCTGTTGAAGGTAATCCGATTTTTGCTAATCTTAATCTATATTCCTTTACAACTTCAGGTTCTTGATCCTTAGCATCAGCTCCGAATGTTTTAATTTCCGGCTTCAGTGGTCTATTATCTCCGTTAACACCACCTTTCATAGAATCAAGTGCTCTTTTTATAATTTGATCAGCTTCGCCAGCTTTTACTTTAGCGTTCATTGCTTTAACATCCTGCACCTTCTGCATCATGGATCTTGCAGTTTCAACTAATCCCCTACCTTTATCTAGATATGAAGATCCTACAAATTTTTCGTTATTTTTTCCTAAAAATTCATTTTTCCATTTATCTATAAGACCCCCCGCTCTACTCATCACATCAAGCTTACTTGATATCTTAGATAAAGCTGAATTTCTAGCAGATGCTGTCATTTGTCCGCTTCCACCTTCGTCTATTATCTTATTAAGTTCTACGAAAGACTCCCTAAGGAAGGTCGTTATTTCGCTTGCTGATGATTTTGCATTATCTAAATCTGCTTTGTCTACAACAGCAAGAATATTATCTATTTTATTTGCTGTTGTCACTATGGCATTTCTTAAAACCTCAGCTGAATATATGGCTCCCGGTATATCTTGCTGTTGTTCATCTTTGCCACCTAAAAAGGTGTCATCCAAAGCTCCCTTTCCGACGCCAGCAATAAATTGCTTAGCCGTGTTTAAAAAACCACCGAATCCTTCTACTATATGTTTATCTCTGGTCATATTATGATTTTTTTGTTGCATATAGTAATTTTATGGCAGCTTTATTAGCTTGCTCTAACCAATCGGTATAATTATCTCCTTCAGACTTGATATTATCACCTTTAGCTTCCTCTTTATCAACATTTTTGATTTCTAATATTGCTCCTTGCTTAAAAGCTTTTACTGCTTCATCATAATACGGTAATGCAGATTTTGCTTGCTGGTAGTAAATATCCTTTGCCTTATCTACGTCTTCCGATGCTGCTTTAAGAAGATCTGCTTTCTTTTGTTCTAGATCCTCCTTAGTGATCTTGCCGTCTTCCAGATCCTTTTCTATTTTCTTTAATTGTGCGCTGTAATCTGATGTAATCTTATTAACTGAAGAATTAAGCGGGGTTTTCTTAACTATATAATCAGCTATACCAACTATACCGTCCCATAATTTTTCATGTGATTCGAGCGTTGGTTTTAATGAGCTACCTAATGATGTTTTTTTGCTATTAATCTCGTCCAAAATAGATGGATCTGCAACCGCAACTATACCACTCATTTCATCAATAGCACTTATTGCTTCTGCAAGAAAAACCAGATAGCTATTAGCGGAGCTCTTACCAGTATCCGCTTTTTGATAGCTCATATTTTTCTTGTATTCTATACCAGATTTAGAGGGAGAATCCTGATCTATCTCTTCCCCACGATAGGCGTTACCTCCTTCCCGTGGATTTTTCTTTTCTGATATTGAAAATTTGTGGAAGTTTATAATCATCTGATTATTTAATTAGATCTTTTATCTTATCCTTGTTGTCTAAGAATTTCTGTAATCCTGCTTGTACCTCCGCCGTCATTTTCTTTCCGCCGTCAGTTGCTTTAGCTAGTGAGCTTCCTGTTAACCCATCAAGCATCTCTGCTGATTTAAGTATAGCACTTTCTGTATTCTTACCATATAAACCGTCTGCTTTAATTTCAGCTCCAAGTTTTAATGTATTGTAGTTTTCCTGGAATTTTTTGATCTTATCAAGATTTGGACCTGTTTTAGAAAGATTGTGTTTTTTAACATTGCCTGAAGCTATCTCTGTATATGATCCCGCTTCATCTTTCTTATCTCCTTCTTTTTTCTCCTCCCCTGCTTTAGCTTCTTTTTCTTTCTCTTCAGATTTAACTACTGATGCTTCAGCAACTTTTTTATCAACTTCAGCAACTGTAGCAGCAACACCATCTAATAATTTAATAACTTCAGATATAGCAGCGGATACTTTTTTATCAATACCCATCTTAGTGCTTTCAGCCATTAATGTTTTATTAAAATCCTCTTTGTAACCCGATATGGTTGCAGGAATTTCTTCGAGCTTAGCCTTTCTTTCTTTTCTCTTCATATCTTCCCAAGCTTTCTCGTCACCTAGAGTGTCATTTAACTTTTTAAGATTATTTGCTACTTCCTGTGCTTTAGCTTTGATTGCATTAGTTGCACCATTTTTAGCTTGAGCTACCATGTCGCTATAGAATATAACTAAGCTACTAATAATTGTATTTCTTTCCTCGCCAAAGGTATTTTTACTAAATAATCCTTCGTTGATGTCATCAGAGAAATATTCAAAATCTTCCGAGTTATTATCTTTTTCTGTTTTACCAGCTTCTTTAACTTCAACCTTAGGCATTTCTTTAGATGCAGTTTGTAATCCCTTCTGGAATTCCAATATTTTTCTGTAGATAACTTTATTAATTTCTTCCGTTGATTTCTTACCTTCTTCAGTTTCAAGAAGAGTGGTATAAGCATCCTTTAATTTCTTACCCGCTTCAAGAACTGTATTACCGACAGATTTATATTCGGGATTTATCTTAGAAACTACTTTTTTAAGTACTGCTTCCATGACGTCTCCTTTTTTAGCAGCATCCTTTTCTTCAGCTACCTGAAGTAAATCGTCAATCGCATCTTTATAGTCACCAATTTTAGTAACCATAGATCCATATGCTTGATAAAAAAGACCTACTATTTGTTCAGCCGCTGTAGCTGATACGTTTGGTTCGTCTGCTTCGAAAATTTTATGATAGCTTTCGAAATTTAATACTCTATTCATATTACTCATTTTTTTAAGGATATTTTAGACTATATATCAACAAAAAAGCCATAACTTTAAAATTATGGCTTTGTGATATATGTATTATAAATATTATCCCCTATAATGATCTAACCAGTGAGCTATCATTTCATCTAACATCGTTTCGAAGGTGTATTTTGGTTCCCATCCTATATCGTTTCGTAGCTTTGCTGAATCCCCTTTAAGATCTTCTAACTCCTCCGGTCTTAGAAATTTGTCATCGCTGGAAACGTATTTTGTCCAATCCATTTCTAATTTATCAAATACGTATTGAACCAATTCAAGTACTGAATGCGATATTCCGGTTGAACATACATAATCTCCCGATTTATCCTGTTGTAGAAGCATCCACATAGCTTCTACATAATCTTTTGCGTGACCCCAGTCTCTAGTTGCGTTTAAATTGCCTAAGACGAGCTTATCTTCCAAACCTAACTTAATCCTTACAGCGGCCTTCACTACCTTGTTAGTGACAAAGTTTGTGCCCCTACGCGGCGATTCGTGGTTGAATAGTATACCATTACTTACGAACATATTATAGGAATTCCTGTAATTGCGACATATATTGTAGGAGAACACTTTAGCGCATCCATACGGACTAACTGGATTCATCGGTGTGGTTTCTCTCTGATAGCCATCAGCATCTATAGAATTACCAAACATCTCTGAAGATGATGCCTGATACATTCTGATATCTTTGTTGTGTAATCTTATTGCTTCCAGCAGATTAAGTGTTCCTATGCCTGTTGCTTGTGCGGTATAAACGGGCTGATCAAATGATATTCTCACGTGTGACTGTGCAGCTAGATTATAAACCTCGTGTGGATCAGATATTTTTAATGCATGGAGCAATGAAGGTACATCGAGTAGATCTGCATAGATCAAATTATTTTTTATTAATCCATATACGGAATCAAGTCTTGATGTTTGATTTTCTGATACTGAATTCCTTTTAATAGTTCCGAATACTTCGTATCCTTTTTCTATTAATAACTCCGCTAAATAGCTACCGTCCTGACCATTTATTCCTGTTATTAATGCTCTTTTCTTTTCCATTATTTTCTGATATTTTCGTAGTTTTCAATAAACCATGAGATTGATTTTTTTAATCCTATTTCGATTGGTGTGAATTTATAGTCAGGAAACATTGTTTTTATAACCGAGTTATCGCTGGGTTTTCTTAATTGACCATCTGGCTTAGATGAATCGAATATAACATTTCCTTTAAATTCAAATATTTCAGCTATCATAAGAACTATGTCCTTTATACTGATTTCCTCTGATGTTGATAATATGACCGGATCAACGCCATCATATTTTTCATAAAGCATCATTGTTAGCTCGGCGACATCCTCCGAGTATATAAACTCCCTTAGTGGAGATCCTGATCCCCATACAACGAAATCAGTATTATTTTTCTTAGCCAAATACATCTTATGTATGAGGGAGGGAATGACGTGTCCGTTTTCGAGATTGTAATTATCTCCTGGCCCGTATATGTTGCACGGGATAACAGTAAAGTAGTTAACCCCATATTGCTCACGATATGCTTGAATCTGAACCTGTCCCATTCTTTTAGCATAAGCATATGCATAGTTTGAATTATGCGGTGGGCCTAAATGTATTTTTTCCGGGCTTAAGGGATATTCAACATTGTCCGGGAATACACATGTTGATGAGAAAAATACAAGTTTCTTAATTCCGTGTTTTCTAGCTTCCTCTATTACGTTGGTATTCATCATGATATTATCATGATAGAAGTCACCTGGATAATTTGTATTGCCCATTATGCCACCAACCTTAGCAGCGCAATGTATAATCCCATCCGGATTATATTTTTCTATTATTTCCTTCGTGGTGTTTCGATCTTTTAGATCGCCTTCCTTCGTGGAAATTTTGGCGAAGCCTGATCCATTGAAGCTTCTTCCAACTAAACCATTTCCTCCTGTAATTAATACTCTATTCATTGTTTAAAACTTTCATATACTCTTTTAGCCCGCTTTCTATGGTATATTTCGGTTTCCATCCGGGTATTGATTTTTTAGCCTTTGTAAAATATTGATATCCTTCAGGAATCCAATTCTCCGATGTATATTCCCATTCGGATATTCCTATATTAATTAAAACATCCTCGAATGTTCTCGATTCGAAGGATCCAACATCATACCAATCGGATTTTATATCATTGTAGTTTTCTATCGAATGTATATTTGCTGATATTACATCTTTTATATAGACAAAGTCCCGTTCGGGTTTTCCTGGGAACAGATATATCGATTCCCCAGATTTACTTCTGTTATACATTTGAAGAGCTACTGAGCTCATCTTTCCTTTATGTGATTCCCCTGGTCCATATACATTAAAGTACCTTAGTGCAACACCGCCATTAGATATAACATATCCCTCCGCAATGTATTTGCTCCATCCATATAGATTGGATGGAAATTTATCATTGATCCCATAACTAGAAGCTGATGATGAATAGATCATTTTTTTATTATTGGATCTTGTCCAATCACTGATAATCTTGGTCGACTCGTAATTCAGTTCCATCATATAATTAACCCTTTTTTCGAGCGTATCCGAGCAAGCTCCTACGTGAAAAACAACATCTGGATCTATATCATTGAGTTCACTAATCAGTCTTGATGTCCAATCATTATCACTATAAAAGTCATCAATATCCAATGTATATGGTATGATATCCATTTCAGATTCTATATAATGACATAGAGCTTTACCTATAAACCCGCTGGAGCCTGTTACTAATAATATCATTTACAGATTGTTTTATATTTTTTAGCATATTCCTGATTGACATAATAGGAAATAAGTTGGTCCCCATCCATAAATCTGCACATCTCATATATTTTCCAGTTTTCTACAATCATTGGATTATTATTGCTGCTATCCGGTCCTCTGTGGTGTTCGAAATGATATATCATCGATTCAGGCATCCAGTTAACATTAAATCCAATTTTTAAAAATCTTTCGCCTCTCTCTTTATCCTCTGGACCATATGATATGAAATTTTCATTTTCTGCACCATACTTTTTATAGATAGCGGTATTAAAAAATATACAGTGTCCATACTCCGATCCATAGTCGGAGTATAAATTTTTGTTATCGTCTATAAATTCAAGAGCATATTCATTAGCAGCAAATTCTGAATGTATATTTGGTATTTTTTCAATTCTTCTTTGGCCATCTGAACCGAATCTATATGGGTAGATTACATCAGATTCTCCCTCGCATATGCGAGAAACAGCTCTTACATAAGCATCGGGTTTTAATAGTACATCTATATCATAATTAGCAACAACATCAGTTGTCACTTCATCCAGCATGATGTTTAACTACCTAGTTCTATGAAATGCT